>JAVQJL010011655.1:0-69070 GCA_036024295.1 Nannoperca obscura
CTGTTCACAGCGTGCTCAACCGCTCTCCTCCACAGCTCATAGCAGAGGTCATCCTGGTCGACGACTTCAGCGACAAAGGTAGGGAGGACACACACACACACACACACACACACACACACCTCAGCAGAAGCCCATTACCTACAGTTGTCTCTATGGGTAATCTTGTTTGTATATTTCTTGTGCTATTATTTTTCTTCTTACCCCCAAAAAAAGAAAACAATGGTCAGACCAACTATAGAACCTGGGTTTCCATCAGGGTCTTGTGTTGACAGTGCTACTTTTACATCTTTTCCAATGCAGTAAATGTGATATTCACCATTGGATGCTAAAACCTTAAAACACCACAAGGAACAGTGGCATGTTACAGTAAAGTAGGTGGACCGGAGTCGTCCAGAAACCTCTGTGTGTTACTTATTCTTCTGATTTCTAGTTATTATTTTCTGGAAAGGCAGGAAGTTTGTTCTCCATCCTTCAGGGGACAGAGTTAACATTTCAAGGCATCACGAGTAAGAATGTGACTGCCCAAACAGCAGTCAAATAAAGTTATTGATCAGCACCAGACACAGTGACTACTTAGCTGAGAATTCTGGCATTCAAAACTCTTTTGAAGCCTCTGAACTCCTGAACTCCCTGTCCAGGAGGGTTTAAAAGAATGATCAGTCTGCCTCTGACCTCCTCACACTCAGCTGCTGAGATATTAACATGGGAAACATCCACAAAGAATGGACTACACCCAGCCGCTGGAAGGCAGACGAGTCAGTGGACTATTGGGGTTTTGTTAGATGCTGTGTCTCTCTCTCTGCTCTCCAAAGCGTGTGAGAAACTATTTAAACTACATTTAAACTACAACCTTAATGTGCATTCCTTTCCTCATTTATTCAAATGTTTGTTTGACAATGAAACAAAAGGGTTTAAATGAAATGCAAAGGAAGCCTCACCAGGCTAGAAGCAACATGTGTTGTGACTTCACACTTTCATGAAGAGGACACCGGCACAAAAAGTGAGACATTTCTGCTCCAGAGCTTAAACCACAAAAACAAGTGATAAAACAAGTTATTCCAGTCTTCTGCCTGATGATATTCGTTCCCCTGCAGTGACGGTTGACGTTGGCGTTGTCCTGTGTGCTTGTTTGTCAGCACAAGCAGCTTTTTATGACCCATATTGACATGTATTGTTAGGTGGACCTAACGTGTCCATGTGAAACCAAAACTCAATGCTGACTTATTAAAAGTTGTTGTTATGTATGTACGTTTAGTTACAAAACCAAACCGGGATCTATTCCTAAACCTAATCAAGTAGTTTTGGTGACTAAACCAAGTCACTGGCGAACTGTTCTGTCATTGAGGTATGAGGATGTGTGGCTAATTTCTCCAAACTTAAACTTCTTTAAGTAACAGTTGCACATGTTGTTGCAAACGTGTGCATGTTAATGACTGAAAAGACGCTCAGAAGCTGCAGAACATGGAAGAAAGATGCTCATCACGTGTGCTCAACTGTTTTTACCTGGTGCTGCGTGCCACAGGTGCTGCGTTGTTGGTTTAGCAGCACGTCTCCTGGTAGCGGAGGAGGTCATTTAAAGATGGCTGGCCACTTTCCACAGGAATGATGAGTGATCATATCGTACGAAACAGTGTGTGGCGCTCCGGTCAGCATGTGAAGGTTGGATATTGTATCTCAGGCTCCTCAGCAGCAAACGTCTGCTTTCTGTTGTTGCACAGCTTTGTGTGTGTGTGTGTGTGTGTGTGCACCTGTCTGTGTGTTATCATCTCTCTCACTCTTCCTTCACCAGCCTTTTTAAGAAAGTGTTTAATTCCTTGTTAATTAGTGCTCCCTGTCACGGTCCCATGTTGAAGGATGTGTTTACCTCTCGTCTCCACGGTAATGAGATGTTCCGCTGCCTCAGACTCATTTAGAGGTTAACACCCATCAGAGCTCAGAGACCAAACCCTCCCACAGCTGCTGCAGTGGAAACACGGCGCTGCTATAATCGTCTACATTGTAAAACTACAGGACACTTAGATAAAAGCGTTGGTATTTTCAAATATGTGTACAGGTAATTTAAATGTTGGGTTTGCAAAGCCTCTGAGGTTACACAATGTTGTCCCACATCAGTATGTCCCACCATGTTTGTCAGGCTCACATGTGATGAATGTGTGAATGGATTTCTTTGAAGAAATGGATTTAGGCAGACAATTTATTCCTCAGACAATTTAGCAAAGCAAGTAATCAATTTAATGTTTCACTCTCATGAATAAGCTACTTATCCAGCTGAGTTCACCTTGTAATACGTTACTGTAGACCCTTTCATTTTCAATGTTTCAACCAAATACAGCTCGTCCTCAGAAATACCCGTGGGCAGGAATGACCAGTGACATCCATCGTAATCTTCTAAATGTGTCCAAGAAAACAACACACACTGATACGAACACACACACAAGGACAAGTCAAGGGAGTTTAATTAATAGCTCACAAATTATCAACATTTCGGCTTCACCATCTCAGTTATGCAAAACTCTCAGTACAGTAAATGTTCACATTAGTATTCAGACAAAGAAAATAGGAAACTTTCTTTTCCTTCACCCTCCCACGTCCCTCTGGGTGGGAAGAACAGCTCAGTTGTGTGAACTTGGGATGGGAGTGGGCCCTCTGTCGTCAGGATGGATGGGAGAACATTACACAGCTGCAGGGAAGGGATTTAACCTCTGCAGGCCGTCTGCTCTAACGCTACCTCTCACCGCCACCGTCCTTTGATAAGAAATGAGCCGGCCTGTAATTAAGGCTTAAGAGACACGAGGACAAAGTGAACTTCAATCTGTTCTGGTCTCCGGTTCAGTAGCTGGTGTTACAGTTTCTGTGCAGAGTCCCACAAATCAATGCTCAGCATTCAACCCCTGCGTAATAAATTAGGGAGCAAGTGCACTATAGACAGAGAGAGAGAGAGGGATTTATTATAAAGTGAAGTGCAGACTTACAGTGTGGTGCTTAATTTCTGGTTCACACATTAATTCACCAAGCTGAGAAATTATTTCCTGTACGAACGTGGGAAAAGGAGGTAGACGAGTTGGCAAGATGCGTGTGTAGAGCGTGAATAAGTCCAGTCTGTGTATTTGCATCTATGGCTATTTTTTATTTCTCCAAAAGTTAAAAGGAATGTATGTGTACACGTACAAATAATCAAAAAGGATCTTAAGCAATACACTTAACCTACCGAAGCTCCTGAAGTCTGTCAGCTGGCCAACACGTCAGACCGCATTAAACCTTAAAACCAAGAAAGTGTTTCAAAAGGATTTAACTGGATCTCCACAACCTCTGTAGTATTTTACTACTCAGTAAACTCGCCGACAGCCCTGCTAATTTTCTTCTAGCTGTCCTAGTTAATTTAGCTAGTGTAACGTGGCTAACTAATTACATGAAGACATGCATACACACCACCTCGTCGTGTGCTGCGAGGCGCCCTTTTTACTGAGAGAGGAAATAAAAGATGATGTTTATTCTTGATCTTATTGTCATTCACAAAACGTGACTAATGTGTGTCCTGACGAAGGTACTTCTCCTTCCATAACACACACACACACACACACACACACACACACACACACACACACCCCAGTCAGTTCTGCTGACGCTGAGTTCCCTCACTCTGCTAACAGCGTCTACACAGCCTACAGTCACACTAATGCCCTGTTATATTTATAACACTTCATTATGCACCAGAACTGCTTGTAACAGTTATCCGGAGGCAAATGAACACATGATGAGGCAGGTTTGAGCTTTTTTAACATGAAGTTTGCCTTCAAGGTGAGTGAGATTACACATGTAATTATAGAAATGACCTCCAGTGGAATTAATGTGGTCGTTAAAAGATCTCTCCAGTGTTGGTGGAAGTTAGCATCATTTCCCACATCAGCCTCCTGAACCTGCTGTGGGTGGTTGATGCTGTTTTAGCTCAAAATAAACAGCTGTTGTCCTCAGTCCCACTTGTCATTCTCCATCCAGTCACATGTTTAAATTTAAACTTCAGAGATGTGTAGAAATGCAGAACAATGTGTCCCACACACTTGCTAGTTCTGATTACTTGATTGAACAACACTTTTCTAACAAGTGTGGAATTTATCAAGCAATAAAGTTGCTGTTTCCAGCTTCAGAAATGTGAAAATGAAAATATGTAATTGTTAATTCAATGTTTTTGGTTTTCAAACTGTCAAAACAAGCAGAAGACGTCATCCAGCACTCTGGGAAACACTTAATGCCTCTTCCTGTGAGCTGCATCGTTCTTTCCCTTTGGTTCCCAGAGGTGTCAGCAGTCGCCATATTGATGCTGCAGGGAACCTCTGTGGGGAACTGCCAAGCTGTCTGTCCTTTATCTTTGCAGTCTTGCACTACAGGCTGAAGTTTTGAGGCTTGGCGACCCTTCGCCCGTGGCTCAGCAAGTTCCCCCAGAATCTTTTTCTTATCTTCTACAGATTGACCCTCATCTGACATGATCCAGGCTTTGCAGTGGTTTAGATTCAGGGCTTTTCAGTATAACTGGGCTCATTGCTTTTCACTTTCTCTGCCCCTCCTGCTTTAATGACCTGGGTAATAGTAATAAGACCACATTTTGGTGTAACGTTCGCCAGCTCCAAGCGATGCCTTTAATGCTTTTATTTATTACACCCACATTAAAGGTAATGTTGACATGCTAAAGAGGATGATGTATTAAAAAACTGTTGTTTACCAAATTCTTCCCAAGAAAAAGACTTGAGGTTTAGCTGCCGTCTGTTTCACAGCAAGCTGCAGATGACAAATGCTATTTGTCAGGTGGCAGGAGAGGTATCATAGCAACAAGAGCTCCGGAGGTATGGTGGAAAAGCTGACTGTGGGAGTAACCTTTTGTCCTTTCATTCATCAAACCATCCTTCTATCTATTCACACCTGTGTCTCTTTTTTTCTAATATTTTTTGGTCTGAAAGAAATTCTATAAAATGGGTTTAGTCATGCTGAGCCTTTACACGAGCGGCTGCGGACAGTCGAGTTGCGCTGTAGTGGTGCGAGTGCTTTAACACTGCTCTGCACAACAAGGTTCAGTTTCTTGATGTGCAGGAGGTGTGAAAGTCACAAACTGAAGATCTGCAGCCCCTCTCAGTTCACTGTTTGCACTATTCCTTCTTGCAATATTTAAAACAGATCCATCTGTCTTTCCAAAAAGCGCAGAAAGTGTTTTTATTGAAGAACAGCACCGTTAAAGAACATTGCTAACTTGGAGTCCTGCTACCAAGCGGCTCCACATGGCTTCCCCGTTTATTATTTCTTGTTCTTGTCAGAATGACCTTTGGTGGAAAAATGAGACCATTTATTAAAACCGGGAGAAAGACCTGACCTCACATGCAAATTGATTAATTTAAAATCCGAAACCTTTTGCCTTTGGCTTCATGACACGCTGGATCTGTTGATTTCTCGTACAGTAACAGCAGCAGAAAAGAATGGTTAGCATCACATTGGATTTGCCAGTATTTTTCTTCAGTCTCTGCTCTCTTCTCTGTGAGCTTGCCTTTGCTTTATTCTAAGAACTGGCTTTTTGGTTATAAGCAACCTCTTGCTGTCGTGCAGATTCTCAGTGGCCTCTCTATCATCATACAGACGACCAGCGCCCTTCTGCTGCTTCTTCTTTTGATTATTAGCGATTAATGAGCCACTGCTTGTTTAGATAAAAGATCCTATGATGGATTTAACCCTATCCTTGATCCTAATATCATCACAATATTAACAAAAAGTAGAGTGAAAATGATCATATAGGATTTGTTTCTACATTGCCTAACTCGACTAATGTGATTATAACAACAGAGTGGTTCCCATAGCTTCCCCTCACACTGGGTAAATGGTTGTTTGTGTGTCTGGCAGCTTAGCATTAGTGGATGAGTGTGAGCAATGAATTCTGCTGGTGGGGCTGGAGTCATTTCACGGATTTATGGCCCGACGGTGCAGGGATATATACAGAAATAGAAAAAGCTTCTTCTTCTTCTCAGTGCGAGGAGAGGGAACGCTGCATATAAAGAGTGTGTGTTACAGTATGTGTCTCCTGGAGCCTCATATGTTCCACCACGTCTGCCTTTCCTGGGATCAGATCAGCAAAGCTCCTGAATCCACCAGAATCAGTTCAGCCACTGCAGAGACTCAGTGCTCATACTGTTAAACCTCACCTCTGCTCCCAATCCCGCAGCAACGTGGACTCGAAGTCAGCTTGGATTCCCAGCAGTGACACTGGATTTTGATTGGGACCCATTTTCAAGGGGAAAAGTACCAAAACAGCCATAGAAACTTTCCAAACCACTCATTTTGCATGTGCAGTAAGTTCCAAATGTTTATCACCATCACAAAATGTGTGTGTGTGTGTGTGTGTGTGTGTGTGTGTGTGTGTGTGTGTGTGTGTGTGTGTGTGTGTGTGTGTGTATATATATATATATATATGTTTAGCTATATGGTCAAATGCACAGCTTCATTTCACTATAATGTAGTGTATATAATTGTTCCTATAAAATGACGTGCAGGTAAATGGCTTAACGTGCTGGTGACAAAATGTGTCCAGTATATTAAAATGTTCAGGAAAAAATCTATATGAAGAAAATGTCCCAGCCAACTGCATATATGTATATATAAAAAAATAAAGTGTATTTACTATATCTAAACATACAGTAGAAAGTAGAGTAGAGTCCAGTAGACTCTAGTTGACTCATGAAGGTCGACACCAGAGCGAACAGTTACATTTGAACAGAATATGATCATGTAACAAAAAGTTTATTTCCAAGCAGAAACACCTTTAACAACAAAGATAAGACAAGAACAGACAGGAAGTCTACAGCCCAGCTGAACTGACCAATTAGTCTTAATCCAATTAAGCTTTGGCTGGCCTTGTTAACTAAACTAAAACTCGTGTGTAGGTTAAGATAGGAGACATTATCGTGTTGGTTAAAGATTTAAAAATACCTCTCTGCCAACACATGAAGCATGAGACGTGCTGAATTTGACCAAATACTTTCCCTGACCTGACCACAGTGAATGAACACTCACTTTGGGAGTTATTAGGCTCATTAATGAAATCAAGTAAAAAAAAAAACGTTGACACCTGAGAGACGGCCGCTCGCTACGACCACAATGTGAGTGTGCTGGCACATGAACAGCACCAGCAGGGCTGTTTGGGGCTTTGTTCAGGAGCCTGACAGGAGCTAATGAAGCTGGGGAAGGTGTTATTCATTCATTTCCCTTGGCCATGTCACAGTGGGGCTTCAGAGGGGTGAACTGAGTTGAAAAGTAGTTTCTTTTTGTGTTTAATAGATCCCCTCCAGACATGTTTTAACACTTACATAAATTGCTCTTAACCCTTTGAATAATTCTTTTCTTTAAAAATCCAGAAATCTATAAATACAAGTAGAACTGCTGGACGACAGGTGTTTTAGTGCACTCTCAGCATGTGTGCGCTGGAGGGTTCACACATTTGCAAGTTGAATACTGGACCAGGATTGGCTGCGTCCGAACGATTTGCTGGTAGGCCCGCCCCTGAACGTGGGGTTTTCAGTCAGCACAGAAACTTCCCACTTTCAGCAGATGAATGTGAATCATTGTGACATCATTCTGTGCAGTGAAGCTCAAACATTTTTAAATGGAGGGGAGCTTTAATCTGTCTCTGAAAACTACAGAGCAATCTTATTAGTTTGGTTAAACAGCTGAAGTCTATGAATTAAGTGTTAACTTTCAATCTGCCGGTGGTACCAAGTACCTGGATACTTAACACTGATGCACTGCTTCCTTGTATTAACTCTTGCATATTTTATAGACAGTATTAAGGCATCATACTGGTATCTTTTGAATTCTTTATTCCATTTACCACTGCGCTGAAAGTCTGCTGCAGGCTATTCTCAGACTAGAGCGGATAACTGGCCTGTGGTGCGTTTACTTGCTGGTGGATCTTCCAACTTCCGTAAACCCTTTGTTCTTTATTTCTCATGCAAGAATGTCCAGATGCTGTTTATATTATTTAATTAGGATTTAACTTGCCATGCCAGCTGTGTACATCATCTATTCTTCCTTTTTCTCTCTTTCTTTGAATTACAATTACATAATAGCAGAATAATGCCAATAATAAAAAGATTCACTCTATTTTCTGAACAGTTTTCAACTGTTTCTATTTTAGAGAAACTACTGAAAAGTAAATGTCACTGTGCCAAATTATGCAGATTAAAATAATGAAGATAAATGTTATTTTAATTGACTGCGATATCACATTTAAACTCTAACTTCATTCAGAGTAAAGACATTACAATTTATAAATCCAAGTGTTTCTCTCCATGTGGAGAAAGGACGTCTGCACATGACTCATACGACACGTCTCAGAATTATATTCACACTGTACAGAAAAACAAGTTGAATGCTTTTGATTTACTAAAATCACTTGAACGTGCAAACTAAGAACACATCTATGTGTACAAGTGTTTTTTGTATGAGGCCCAATGTTCCCTTAGAAGATACATTACTTCCATTGCCTGCCTTGTGATTTATAAGCTCTCTTTCTTTATAACTACCAAGTGTGTGGGGCTCCACTGGCCTCATTCACATAATATTGACAGCCACTTTTGGTATCTTGATATTTACTTTTTTCCCAGGAAATTCTGAATCATAGCAGGTGCTGAGGGCAACTCGTCTTCTCCCACTTTTATTACTGCAGCATTACTATTTGCTGTTTAAACAGTTGCTTCAGTGGAAACTGAGGTCTTGTTTGAGTGTTACATTTAGTTGAAAAGTCCTTTACAGGCTCCACTTCAGAGCTGGTAAACAGGACCCTCTTCCACTCGGTTGCTCAGCTTTCTTGTAAATACTTTTGTTGTATTTGTCAATAACATAGATTTTTTTATTCAGAATGAAAAAGACTTGTGTCGTGGAATCACAGCCTGTAGCAGAGCCTGTGTTTACTCAGTGGGACGTGGTGGCACGCTGCACAATCAGCTGCTCTGTGATGGAAACCTGCCATTGGAAAATTGATCGTCCAATTACATTTGTACTTTCCGCTCCCCGATGGGATCAGTTGAACAAATGGCTGCAATACTTCATTTCAAATAAGGAGTTGCCTGTACGCGGCTTTCATGCAGAACGACTTTTGATTTATTTCCAGTCTGATGTAGCGTCGGTTTGGCGGTCAGACATCATGGCCATCATGGCTCCCAGCAGGCATCATCACAGCCTCCAGCCTGGAGCCACCACACAGCTGACGGAAGGGGCTCTGCTGCTAGTTGTGCAGAAAAATGTCATTGTGCTCAGAAGGACTGCAACCTCTGCCAGTGGAGGAAAACTAATGGAGTGCCTAAAATGTTAAAGGGTTCATCCTCTGGAGAAATATTAAATATTGGCTTAATGGCTTTGGATAAAAGGTAATAAAAGCACTAAACCTATCCACAGCATGTTTCATGTACATTATTTCCTGATATCTTGTGAAGGACAAACGTGTTTTGGAGGAGAAATGTTGAAACGTTGGTGGAAGTAGATGAAAAGTAGTGGGTCACCTCATCAGGACTCATTCTCTGTTGACCATGAACATTCACAGCAAGAGTCATAGCAATATGGCCGGTCGTTGTCAATATAGAGAATCTTGATCTGGAAATATGTTTGTGACTGATGGACGACAGACTGTGTCTACCAGCAGCCAAAAACAGGTATCTGCTAGATGCCTGCGTAGAAACAAACACTTACTGTAAACCGTTTATCGGTTCTTAACGGACTTATTACTGATTTAGTTACTTTGGCTGCTTGAGAAAGCTGCTCTCAGGAGTGTAGAGCTGCTTTGAACAGTCTTATCAACACCAGCAGCCTAACCATCTGCATGATGGAGAGGTGGGGAGAGGAAGCGACGCTGATGAGGAGATAGGAGAGGAAGCGAAGGAGGCCAGTACGAAGGGAGAGAGACTGAAGGGAGTTCTGCATGTTTATTCGTGTGTGTGTGTGAGACTCAGGGTGTAGGGAGATAATGAGGTAATGATGCTCAGTGAAGTGTGACGGTGAGACGAGGGAGAGAGCGATATGAAGAGGGAGGTTGAGAGGGAGACAAGTGACAGAGGACAAAAGGAGCTAATTAAGTGTTGCCGTTTAGAGATGTTGAGCTATCAGTGGGAGCTGATCGATTCAAACGTCTTTCTGAAGGCAGGAGGACCAGAGGACTCACGCTTCCTGCGTGTGAGGACAAAATAAAGACTGCTGTCTGCTGGAACTTGGGTGATGTATTTCTTGGCCTCCACATTAAGTTATCAAATGTAGTCTGGAGCTACAAATTCACTGTCTTCACTGGCCTTCAGTGTGTTTCACAGTAATTATACAGTATCATAGTAAGTCAAGGGCTACAAGTGAATCAAGCAACATATTTGTATTTTCCTTTTTTTTTCTTTTAAGTGAACCATGATTTTAATCCAAGTCCCACATTTTAACAGCTGTTCCTTCCTGGTTTGGTACAACCTTTTAACCTTGAAATCAGGGTTGTGCAGCGGTGTGCGAGTGTCTCATACTAACCAGCGATCCCAGCTTGAAGACTGATACAAGCCAAGCGACTACACAGCTTTTAAACACAGGAAACCAGCCCTGCTACACATTACAAGATACAGTGCACGTACAGTTGTCAGTGGATATAAAGTGGTTTTATTATCAGGACAGTAGCTCAGATAGAAAAGACAACCACCCACTCTGGACGCTGTACAAGTAGTAGTTGCTGTAAAAAGTCATTCTTCCTTTATGCTTCACTGTCTTGTTGTTTTTCTTTGTTACATTTTTGGCTCATGCAAAACTATTTGATATGCAGTTTTAGAAAAGCTTATATTTAGAAAGTCAGCAAACAATAGGGATTTAATCTTCTCCACTGCTCTGGACTCTGGGGTACAATGTGAGCATATAGCTGAACTACATCAGTAAATCTCTGAGCTGTTCCAGGGAGGTGGAGCAACACCTGTTCAGCACTGCATGCAGGACTTCAACCTTCCTCTGTAGTGAGTTCATGGGATGCAGAACATGTCGGGGTGTGGCTGCAGGACTCATAAAGCATGACATGATCCTTTCTACTTGTTCTACTTTCAGATAGCCTTCAACAACCTGCTTAGTTTAGACTCACGTCTTCATTTAGACTTTCATCGAGACATATTTTCTAATGAATCATCTTCAATCATCTACACACAAAACGTGCATTAGGAAATGTCTCCTAGTCTAATCGCACATCATCTTATCAAAAGGTTGTGTCTTTGGACGTGTCTCGTCTCTTCTGTGCAGTTTTTCTGAGGTATCAGATGTGACGTTGTGTAACTTGAACACAGCTTTTGTCACCTGTTGTTTCTGTCTTTTGTCCCACTGTAGGTGTGTTGTCTTTGCCTGTTGGACCACATGCTTTATACCTTTTCCTACACATTGCTAACACTTGTCTCACAGGAAGCTTCAAATAACTGTGTGAGGTCTTGAAGGACAGTATTTTTCAGGCTGCTTTTCAAGCTTCCTTGAGATTCTGGTCGCATCTGTTTTTCTCTCTGGCATCTAAATGATGAATTCCTAAAGTAGATGAAAAGGATATTATTATTATCTCACAGTGTCAGGTTAATATTAGCTCAGCATGTAAAAGTTAGATACTCCACTGTTATCTGTGTGTACACACAGACAACCTGATCTAATCTGTTACTGCCCTGATCAGAATGTAACAGTGACGGTGTTTAGAGAGACTTCTCACAGCCTTTAAGGCTCTTTGCTCATTCATTTTAGGGGAAACTGAAACTACATTTGATAGAGTACGTTGCAGCAGAAGTGCATCTTGGTTGAACACACTGGGCTTTGTTGTGTTCATGGACAGAATCGGTAGTAGCAGTCGGTGGGCTCAGGATTGCTTTCATCTTTGCTTTTGCAGATGATGTAGTTCTACTGGCCTCAGTGACCTGTAACCTCCAACACACAGTGACGAGCCCACCAGGCTGGAAGTGAGCTGCTGCTTCAGGTATTTAAATATCTAAATGCTGTTAGATGGGGATGTCACTGGACTGTAATAAAACAGAGTCCTGACCTGAACAGAGCAGCAAACACTGACCAACAACATGCACACCAACTCCCTCCGGAACCTTTTTTTAATGGTAGCAGCAAAAATTCAAGCTGGCGCAGGAAATAAATTGACAGTGATAGAGTTCACAAGGGCATTGGAATATTTTGCTGAGGGAATAAACGAGCAGCTCCAGTCTTTGGTGGTGTGCCAGAGCGTCGTGGGATTAATCCACCACCCTGGAAACAGACGTCAGCGTGCCATGCTGCATCCACTGGGTCTCAACGATAATTTAATTTTTACAAAGCGCATTAGGGACGATGCTGCTGCTGGTGAAACGTGTGTGTGCACATGTGTGATTGTGTGTGAGTTCGTGTTCATCTCATGCAGGAAGCCAACTTGTAATCACATTTGACATTAAGTTGATATGGTTTAAATCTTTTAATAAATGTAAAGGCTCAATCTGTAATTTCTGGCCGTACATTTAAAATATATTTGGATACATAAATGCTTCATAATTCAAAAATACAGGCCTGTTTTACACCAGTGTTTGAGAATACAGAAAAAATACAGAAAACATAAAAAATATCTGTGCAGGGAAATTCATTATTATCCTTTGGGAACAGAATGTTCAAAAGATCCAAAAAGTTTTTAGACTGTCCTCACCAAAAAAAAACATTGATAGTTTGTTCAAACCCTCAAATCAACCTGTTTTTATGTTTTCCTGACAAGGACAACATGAGGTCATGTGTAGAATGACTTACCAGAGTACTAAAGGAAGTGATTTGACATTTATACCACTGCTAAACCATCCAGAGAGGAGGTCAGGGAGGATGGTTTGGTCTGACTTTGACACCCGAGACCAAGATTTGTGTCCCGTCTCCTACAAATTGTCCCTGTTGGTTTCTTTTTAACATGGTGTTGTTTTTCTAACCTTAAAAAAGTAGTTTTAGTCGCCTAAACCTTTGTTCTGTTGAGGCAGCAGATCAGAAAACACTCATGAGTAATTTTAGGCACGAGGACTTGTTATTTCCAAAAGGGAAGCAGTGTTGTAGGTGTAGGTGAATACATTCTGGACATAGTCCAGGTGCCTCTGAATGACGTGTACACTGGAGTACCGAGTCTTAAAATTGCATTTTTATGCATCTGCAAACCAAAACTAATGTGAAAATGTTGTATTGGAAATAAATGAAGTCACTGGCTGATTTTCTAAATGTACATAAGGAGAGATATATTACACACGACATGCTACGAGGGACATTAACCACTAATGTCCTAAATTGAGTAACTTCTCCTTCGAACACCCTCGTCAGCGGGTGTGGTTTCATGAATCAAAGTGAGACAAGTGTAAGCTACAAACACATGTACATTTTATCAGCGACATTTTAAATGCACACCGACACTTTGACAAGAGCCTGAGGCCACCCACTGATCCTTTCACCTGCTAATTCATGTTTGAGCAGGGCCCCATGTGAGCAGATGAAAGAAGGCCGGGCAGCTCCATGTGAGAATATAAGAGAGTGACGGACTGCAGGGAGGTAGAAGCACAGAGGGGATGGATGGTGTGATGGGGCTTCAGGTGGATTCCAGTCTGTGCGATGCTCTAAATGGCCTGGATTTTTATCACCAACCTGGTGTGGGATGAGTGATTCATCCCTCTGCTCCACGCTGTGAAATGACCCCGACGTCCATGATGCCTCAGCCCTCCAATCTACTCCGCTTCACATTCTAATAAAGACTAATGTGTTTGCCGACATCAGCACACTCTCATTAGCGTGATTAATTGCCTCCTTGCTTTCTGTAAACAGTATGAGCTGTATTCCAATTTATTCAGTGAAAATTAACCAATCATAATTAAATGCTCTGATCTTTCTCCCTCACCTCTCCCCACACGGGGCGAGTGTTCGTTGATTAACATTGCCTTGCTTCCTGTCATTAGCAGGATGATGTAAGCGTCGCTTTGTGTAGGGTGAGTGTTTACAAAGAGCCAGAGTCGTGCTTGTAGCGGTCAGTCTTTTAATGGCTTGATTTATTGCAGGAGCACGCAGGGAGGACAGCACGCCTTTTTCCTCGCCGTTTAACGCCGACCTCACACAGACCTTCTGCCCTTGTTGCAATGTCACACTTTACAGCGTGTAGGTCAGCTGCTGTGCAACGCTATAAACACAGCGGCGGGAAAACAAGATGGCTGACCCTCACTGCAGTCTGAGACAATCTGCAAAAGGAGAGACAAACACCTCACATAAGTCTGAAAACAGGGGATGGAAGGATGGAGGGATTAGATTTGGGGTATTTTTTGATGGGGTGATACAGAGGGAGACGGTACCAGATAAAATAGTGATTGATGGCTTTGAGCAGCATCACAAACACTCGGCTTGCAGGGATTAGTTTGGTTATTTGCAGTACTGATCGCTGTATTGAGGCCTTGTTTCAGTGTCCAACACTAAACCTGCATCCTCGCGCGGCACTGTGGACCTGTGATTACAAGGGGGGGGGGGGGGGGTATCATCAGAACGGATGGAGAAAGAAGTATATCAGCTGTGTATGTAACTCTGCAAAGACTCCTTAATTAGCTGTTTGTGTAAAACATACATAATATATTATTCATACAAATAATGATGCAGTCAGTGCTACTCAGGTTTCATGGAGCTAGCAGTGTGTCTCTGACTTCTGTCAAGGATAAAAACATCCATAAATCTGTTGAGACTTTGTCTTTAGCATCAGAAGTAACCCAGCTGCCTTCCTTTAGTCCAGTAACAACACATTACTGCCGGAGTTGCATTGACAAGCCTGTCAGGACAAAACCACATTCCCCCTAAGTGTGAATATATGATATGTCTGTCTGCATGTCTCAGCCCGGTGGGATGGTGACTCCATAATATGTGGGTGTAATTAGGATGGATGAATTGGTGGAAAAGGAAAATGTGTGAGAATGAATTCATGATTCTTGTCACATCCTCCCTGTTGCTCTTGGAGATGTGGTCGATATTAAAGGTGCTTTATGAACAATAAATTGATTGAATTTGTAATGGGTCAAGTAAAAAAGCAGAAATGGAAAGAACAGAGGGGAGTGAGGAGGATAGGTCTGGCTGCTGGTGGACGTTTGAAAAATGCTGCAAAAGTGCCCTCCTGGATATATAGCACCGGGTAAAGTGCCCTCTGGGGTGCCAGACGATGTGACAGCGTGCTCTCTTGGGTGCCCTTCCTATGGAGGAAATGCAATACAGCACCATATATCAGCTGGTATCACGCCTCAGCCTTTAACAGCCACCGCCGTCTCTTCCCTTTCATTTTTTACTTTGTTCAGCCAGTCTTTCGACTCTTCCTCCCTCACAGTATCATAAAAAAACCATTAACACTTATTTGTCCTCCTGCTGCAGGTCATCTGCATATATATTCAAAAGTTTTTCAGAGCACTTTCTCTTAGTCTCTGTCAACTTCAGCTCTGCAACTGGCATGAAAGTAAATAAGGTTTAACGGACGGAGTGGAAACAGGTCAACTTCTCAACTCGTCTCTCTGTCTCTGCTGCTGTTGACAGGCAGTGTTGTGGCTTTTTGCGAAGAAGCTGTCAAAGTTATTTTTCATGTTTTGACTTCTTTAGGAATGATTTCTTTTCACACCACTGAGATTCTTATCAAGAATGAGATAAAGAAATCTCCAGAAAAATGAGGGGAGGCTGCAACATCCTCCATTACTATAGGTCTGCACCATTAACACAAGAATGTCAAGTTTAGATATTGTCAAACTTACCAAATACATTGCAGGGTCATAAAATAACTACTTACATGCAAGCAGAGAACTTTGTTCCCACCTACTTCAAAGTTGACTAAAGCCTGGCACAAGAAAAGCTCCCTTCTAAAAACATGTTGCAGTGATCGTCCAACCCACAGTCGAGAGGTGAAGGACATCTTACTACAATTAGTCTTTAAATCACCATACAAAGAGCAGCGGGCCTGCAGCATTTGTTCAGGATCAGCAGGGTCATTGAGATCCTTTTTACACTGTTAAACTAAATTACTATTATATTTAGCAAGTGCAAAAAAAGTTGTGTAGCAAGATAATAGACAATCAGCTGGTTATTAGGCTTTCTTCTGCAGGAGCCTGGAGCCTCTCCATGTTGCCAGGATACACCAGGTAAGAGGCAAAGTACACCCTGGCAGAGCTGGGTAGAAGGGGTGACTGGAAGTGTGGGGACTGGACTGAGCAGAGCGGGCGTCCGAGACAAAGAGCTGGCGACTGGGGCCGGTGGCCGGACTGTTTGTAAGAGTCCTGATTTCAGGATGGGCAGCAGCTGGTGGGGCTCTGCTCTGACTCCAGCACACCTGCCTCCACTCAGACAACCAATCACTGTGTGTGTGTGGGAGAGAGAGAGAGAGAGAGAGAGACACTGCAGGCTCGGGAGGTGGAGGACGTGACAAAAAGTTATTTTACCACAGTTAACTTATCGGTTGAGTCCCTTGAATCAACAATGTTGATCCTTTTCTGTATTCCTGATGATAAAAGTCCACACTGCTGCAATAAAACGCAGTCAGCTGTTTAAAATGAGTTCAAATCAGTTTTTCTGTGTACTACTGCTAATAAAATATAATTTTGCTTTGGTAGTTGTATGCTCCACCTCACTACTTCCTTAAAACTACAACAAGATGAAAAGAAAGCATGCGTCCTGAATCCATGATGTTTCTGGTGCATTAGAATTTAAACAAAGTTGAAACTTTGCATCATGTACGGGTGCGTTTGGTTTGTGCTGCCAGAGACAAATGTCTCTATTAACAAACCTAAACAATGCAGAGCAGACAAAGATTTGAATTGTTCATGAATTCAGAGTTTGTTTTGCTGGACATGTGACTGAAAGTCCCTTCTTGGTTGGTTGTTGCTGACCTCCTTCCTTCACCACCCTCTCTGCAGAGCACCTGAAGGTGGCGCTGGAGGAGTACATGACCCGGATGCCGAAGGTTCGCATCCTGAGGACCAAGAAGAGGGAGGGGCTGATCAGGACTCGCCTGCTGGGAGCTTCTGCAGCTAAAGGAGAAGTCATCACCTTCCTGGACTCCCACTGTGAGGCCAGCTTCAACTGGCTGCCTCCACTGCTGGGTGAGGAACACACACACACACACACACACTCTTGCACTTACACTTAACTGTATGTTCCCATAGGAACTGCACCACTCCTATTTCCCCTCAGTACTCCACAAAGTCTTCTGCTTCGTCCTCCTCTTACATGCACTTCGTCTAACAAACCACAAGCAAGAACCACTTCCGCCTGTTTTTGTGACATTATTTCCGGATGACTCTCGTGGTCTTTGTCCGCCATCTTGTCTGCTGCCAGACCCTTCACAAGATGTCCTCGCTTTCCCAAACTAATCTTTTCCCAACAAAAAACAATCTCCCCTATTTCTCAACATTTTCATACAAAAAAATCAAAAAAATGTCTTTACTCTCCAAAAGATGTCCTCAGTATTCAAATGGTCCTCACTCTCATGGTCCTCGTAAAGACTGAAGTAACTCTCTCTCTCACACACACACACACAGTGTGTGAGCCTGACCTTTTCAGTTACCCGTTTTCCATTAAGGACCTGAGTTCAGGTCTGTTTCCCAGCATGATGCCGTCCCACATGGAGCCATCTCACTACAAACCCTCTGACCCGCATTACGTCCATGTCAAGCTGTTCACACAGCACCTGTCAGTGCGTAACATGAACAGACAGTGGAGATGTGCAGGGTGCACAGTTACATTACACTTGACGTGCAGGTTCATATGTGGCATTCACAAAATAACAATATAAAAATGTATAATCATCTATATTTTAAATTTCTATAACAAATGATTATTAGTATTTCATTTATAAGAAAATATGAAAACTATCTAGTCAAAGAAACAGTGTTCACCCTCAGCGTGGAAACCAGGCCCTGCGGCAAGAAATGATCCAAAAAGATCCACATTTGTACTTTTCAAAGAATTTATGAAGAGTTGGGGCCACACTCCAAAAATATCTTGACTCGGGCATTAAAAATAAAAACCATTTTAAAGCCCTCAGGATTTCCCAGCATGCTAGAAGAAGGTTAATGTTGATGTGTGTTATTTTGACAGGACTGTTGTAGCAGTTGTAACATCTGTAACAGCTCGTCAAACCTGTCCTCACCGGGTGACCCGCGTCAACGCGCTGCAAACCCTTTCTCTATAACGGGACACACACATGCAGTACATGTTTGTGATCTCTGGTTCTTCATTGAAAAGCAGTGGAATAAAGTGGAATCAACCTGTCTGTCTCCCTCTGTGTCTGTCAGACCGAATCGCACAAAACAGGAAGACCATCGTGTGTCCGATGATCGACGTGATCGACCACGACAACTTTGGCTACGGCACGCAGGCGGGGGACGCCATGCGAGGGGCGTTTGACTGGGAAATGTACTACAAACGGATCCCCATCCCCTCCGAGCTGCAGAGGGACGACCCCAGTGAACCATTTGAGTGAGTGACAGCACACTTTACTTAGACTACAGCATTTTGTCTGTCTACTGTTGCCACAAAGTGTCTCCAACAGGCTTTAATTTACCTTCGTCTCCCCTTCAGCCCAGCTGATCCGTTAAAAGCCACATTGTTCTTAAAATGTTCCATTTATTAACATAAGAGAAAGTGTAGCTGTTTGGTGGTACTTTGTGCAACACACACCAGCTGTGTCACACGGCGTTGCATCATGTGACGCATGTCGTTTGACATCTGGAAGCACACGTTGGAAGGAGAAGTCAAAGTGCAGTACCTGAGATCTGGGGAGTGATTGTGATCAAATTGTAGCTTTTTCTTGTGAGTTGAAGCGTGTTAACACAGAGAAACATGACAGTGATGTTTTCTGACAAGCTGACGTGTGTCTGAGGATAATCTCTAGCCTTCATTAGGATTTATTATCTCTAAATAAAACCTGGTGGCACCAGAGGAGGTCGGGATCACTGAAGGCACCACGGGTATTTACCACATTTCATGTTTTTTTTACTGGGGGGGGTGCACATGCTCAAACAACAGCAGCCACTTCACTGGTGCACTGGAGTGCTCTTGTCACTGTAGACAGTGTTATCACATGAATTAAACAGTGTGTTGTGGCTCCACACTGTTGTCCCAGCACACTACAACACCTACAAACAGGTGCCACACGCCCAGCTGTGATTCTTTCTTTTCAGTTTATTTGTATTTCTTTATCAGTGTGTATAATCTGTAAACTTTATAAATCAGCTGCCTTATTTTTATGTTGCAGACAGCAAATGGAATATCCCAAATATCCTTCACCTGTCCCTCCATGCACTCTGGATAATAATGCAATTTCCCAAGATAATTAGGAATTGGGCTGCACAATGTGTTTTTTATTACTGCAATATGAGCTTGCTTAATTAACACGACACACTGAAATGTATTATTCTGCTGGTTCCATCTCCTCCTCCACTTTCTCAGCAGTAATTAAGTCCACCCCCCCTGCAACGTTTTAAACTGGTCCTCTGTGCTCAGATTTGTAATAATATAGATTTAGATTATTATACCAGGCAAAGTCAAACACTGCGTCATGTGACATGTGGTCAGCTCCACCCCACCCAACACCTTTGGGGTGACCTGCAACACTGAGGACGAGCCAGGCCTCTCCACTGCTGCAGCCAGGTTCCAAAATCTGGTGGAAAGTTTTCACTGAAGAGCTTGAGAGGGTTTTTTAGCTGCAGATGAAATCTCATGGTTTTAGAATGACATTGTAAACATTCACAACAGTACCATGCAGATATTGAATATATAACGGTATCATCACTGAGAAAGTTATGTTACTTTAATTACACAGCAAACAAATCCTTTTGTTTACCACACATGCATATCGTAATGGTCCATGAAGAGACTCGTCAGGTAGCACCTCCCACAGGGGGCACCGCAAACAGAAGTGTTTTCATCATTGCAAATAGTTTTGACTTAAATCCCAAAGAAATAGAGCATGCACTGTAAAACAAGCTGCACGAATGTCAAAGTCAAAAACAAAAAAAGACAGGTGTGTTTAATGATTGATATTCATGTCATCCTTTGCACCCTTGGGGAAGTAAAAGTGCAGAGCGCTCACCACGGGACTCGTATCTGTGCTCACCGCTCATGAGGTGTTGGAAGCCCCAGAGTTTCACTACTGACGGTACAGTAGCTGCCCTGTTTGCCTCTAATTGATCCTCCTCAGGGACGACTGGTGGGGGTAGACTACCTGCTGGCTGCCTGACTCCGACTTCTGCCTCGGTGAAAAACTTGTAACTATGACAACCTGGTGGACTTGCAAGTGTGTATTGTGATATTTCTACTTCAAAACATGAGAAAAATCCAGTTAGGTTTCGAGTGATTGCTACGATCAGTATTGCATTAGTCGAGTTAAAATAAGGCAGGTGGTGGAGAGAGTTGGGTTCCTCTCAAGAACTGAAATATAAACTTGTGTGTGTGTGTGTGCACCTGCTGCCCTAATTTCTTCTGCCTCAGGTGTACTACAGCTACAATCAAGTACAGCAGCTATATGGCAGCTAACAAGCCGTGCTCTCAGCAGCACAGTAGCTTGTCACAGCAGACAGAAGCCACAGTGCTCTGTAGCGGGTTAATTGGTTCTGCACTGTTCAGAGCATCTTCATTATCTGGTGAGAAATAGTGCCACCATAAATACATGAACTCTGACTTGCTATCTGCGTCTCAGTGTGTTGTTTATCGCTTCGGTTTTGAATCCCGGAGTCTTAAAAAGGCGTCTCTGGAAAGTTTGTGTCTCCCTGGTGGTGGACAGCAGCTGCACTCAGTGGAAACCCACAGTTCCAACAAAGAACACATACACACACAGAGAAACCTCTCTGAGGCATCATCCACGTCTCTGCCTTTGATCGATGTGTTCAGTTCATTTTAAACAATCATGGCTTCGCCAGAATAGCAGATGCAGGGGAGCTGATGTAAATACTGTAAACATACATATCAACATCACACAAACAGATGTTGCTGCAGGAGTGATTTAAGAAACGACACGACTCCTTTAAAGCTAACACTAACAGACACATAACAGTGAATGAATGCCAGTGTTTTATTTTCTGGGTGCTTTGGGATACAGACCCTGGTTAAGGTGAGACCTGAGAAGGATATGATTCCTTTAATCAACCCTTTTAGTCATTATAAAACATTCATATTTCTCATTCCTTTCACTTTATCAACATTTTCAATACAAGGGAGTGTAAATGCACACTGACACATTTGACTTTCTTCTTCCAAAGTGGCAGGTCACTTGTGAACCAGCTTCTCCTGTAGTGATACAACAGGTTTAAAGGCAGAATAATGAATAAAGTACAACGTGTGAGAAAATGAAAGTCTGTCTTTCTCTGACATTTCACTTGTTAGAGGTGATGACGTCCGATTGTCTTGTTGCTTTGTCTCTCTCTCCATCTTTGTTCCCTTGACTCTGATAAAGTGAAGCTGGAGGATCTGAAGTTGTTTATTAAGATCTTTTCTTTGTAAATGTAATTTTTTTTTTACAGCTTGTGTGTGTATGTGTGTGTGTGTTGTGTTTCCTGCAGGTCACCGGTGATGGCAGGCGGGCTGTTTGCTGTGGACAGGAAGTGGTTCTGGGAGCTGGGAGGATATGACACGGGTCTGGAGATCTGGGGAGGAGAACAGTACGAGATCTCCTTCAAGGTAAGAAACGAGTGATATGAGCCAATGATTTCACTGCAGTTAAAGATTCTTTTCCGGGCTAATTTAATGCTCATTTGTTTTTTACAAATTCAATCATTTTGCAGATACGATTTCTGGTATTTATTGTGTAACCACCTTTTTATGTTTGTCATTTCTTTAGGGTCACACAAATATTTCTTATAAAACATGTCCTTTTGGAAATGAATGTTCCCAAGCAGTGGCCTCATCCTCTTTTCCTCTGGTTTCAGCCTCACATAATGAACGCTTCATGTATCTGTTCACTCAGGACTTTGTTTGTCTTCGTCTTTGAGAGCTGTGCTCGGTTTCTAATGTGCCCCTTCAGATTCAGTAGTTTCCCTCTGGTTGCTCTTCGTCCCCGTTTTAACTTAACATTTAAAACACAACATGGAAGCAGGATGTTCATGGGACTCTAATTCATGTCTGTGATCAGCTGGAAGAAGAAGAAAATGTGTAGACAAATACACTGAACATCCCTCTGAGGTGTTCCTGAAGAGGAAGTAGAAACAGCTGCAGTCACATTTAGGAGTTTGGCCACGTTCCCATTTAATCCCACGCCCACTTGAAAGCAGCTCCTTGGAGCTTGTTGTGCAGCCGACCTCTGACCTCGTCGTGTTTTGGATGGCACGAGAGAAGAATGTTTCACAAATCCAAAAAGCTTTTTTAGTTTGATTTATTTCTTTTTATTGTTGCTGATGATTCCTGTTTCGTTTCCTGTTTCCTACCGACCATCGGTGCGGATTTGTTTTAACCATGGCCACAGTCTTTCCCTGATTAGATTTTGTGTGTTTACCTAACCAAACCTTAGCCATAGCAGGGGCAGATCCAAGACTTTGATATGAATTTCATTTTAACAGTTGTTTGAAGCAAGTGATGAGAAATGTTTTCCTGGCAACAGAAGCGTTAGATCGGGAGTCAAACAACACTTGTGGGAAAATATAAAATGTTATATCACAGTAACGGTATATTTCACGATGCAGTAGTTATTCTCTAAATTCAATTAAGAGATGGTTTAAAAGAACCATACTGTACTCCATCCTCTCCTCCTCCATGTTTCCTTGCTGAGAGGTGCGTTACCGCCACCAACATCACGTGAGAACGAGGTTACACCATGCGAGTACCTCCATACACTGTGATGCACACGTATGATTCCACCTTAACCCTAAAGTGTAAAGGGTAACCCTGCACTTGAATGTTTAAACCTTTAGCAAAAGATAAGGATGCTTACATTTAATTTTCAATTGAATTTAATCTCAGGGAACTTTAAGCAGTTCATTAAAAGCCTTGACTAACACCATCCCTGACTCAGGCATGAGTGTGGTGCAACAACCTCTCATGTGCTAATATTGTTTTGAAGCCTTTCATCTTATTTAAGTAATTTCTGAGATAATATCCCACACCAAGGTTATTATTCTGTCCAAAATTATCGTACTAGAACATTTTGCTATAAGCACATGCCTTGCTGTACCTCTTAAGTCTACTTTATGCCCTCACATATTCAATTTGGTTTCCGATTTATTAAGATCCCCATTAGCTGATATAGCGCATACAGCCAGTCTCCTGAGGTGAGAAGATTATCAGGCTCCCATACTAATTCCTACAACCAAACGGCGGCTCCCAGACAGGCAGGCCCTGCTCGCGTGTGAAACACAATCGCTTCAGTCGCTGGTACGGCCAATCTAAAGCTCCATCCTGGTCAAACTGGTATGGGAACGTTGAGCGTTTCCAACTCACACGCTGAAATAATGTCCGTACATACAGGCACGCAGAGCACACAGGCAATATGTCCTCACATGGCGAGCAAGGGGATGGTGCAAGGCATAAAACTGACAGAGGATTTTATATATATATATATTTATATATCGCTCAGGCAGATTGGAGTTTCAGTTATGCTAACATTTCTCAGAGACAGAGCTGCTCTGGAGGCAGAAATAATTAAACCTCCATGGATGGAGCCAGAAAAAGTCGTTATTCAGAGTAAAAGTTAGCTAACTGGCAAACTTTTCTAAAAGCATACATAAAGAAATAAATTACGTGATGTCTTTTTTTATTCATGAATGTAGAACTCAGTATTGCTGTTGCTACCATGATAACGCACTTGCTTTCTGATGATCTGGTCTCCATGACAACGCCATCAAACAGTCTGGCCAGAGGAAACCAACTTTATGATTAATGACATGGAACTGTGTGCTGCATCCTGCTTAATACCAACGTTGTGTATTTCCCTGTGGTCCAGGTTAGAAACCAGGCTGAACACAGACCTGAACACGTAAATCATTTCATGTTTACATTTTCTGCTGCAAGCCTTTTGCTAAAGTCATTATTATTCGTGCAGCTGAAGGAAACATATGACCTCAGCCACTGAAATCCAGAATGTAATAACTGTATGCATTTATGTTTTACTTATTCAAGACACCAATAGAGACAACTCCAGTTTTAGTTGCACTTTTAGTCAATGCTGGATTTTGTCTCGCAGCAATATGTTTTATTCATGCAGTTGGAGTGAATTCTGTTGTTCTGTAGTTTCTCTCTGTCGGCTGAGCTGTGTGCGCGCGTGTGATCTGAGTTGGTTTGCTGATGGTGGAACTTCACCAGCGCGCCAGACCAGAGAAACCGTGGCCGGCACCACGTTGGGTCATTCTGCCTGGATGGTTTAATAGCCTCATGTTAGCTGGTGCTTGAAATGATTCCCATGTGGCGAGTTGTTTTGTTTGAGAACGTTTCAAATGAAAAGGAAACCAGGGCTGCAGACTGCCTGTTGGCCGGTACCTCTCATTATTTTGGCTAAACTGCATGTTGAAATGATGCTGGACTCTTGGATTTGGACTTTTTTAGCATTTCTAAGGATGAAACTGGCAGTGTGTTATCATTTTGTTGTTGTCTTTCACTTCTCTACCTTGTCCATAAAGCTCAGCCCCACAACATATACATAGCAGCCGCGCACTGTAGTTTTCAACTAAGAAGTAAATGTGTATTCGTCAGAGGCTCGGTTTCTGACTTCAGGCCTCCGTCAGCTCTGGAAACAGTTCTGCAGAAGGTCATTTTTGATCTTCCAGGTTTTAATTTTGTCTGGAGGATGAATTCATCTCAGCAAATCCTTGAAACAGTGACCTCGTTGTTATTTCACTGCTGATGTTCTTGCTTTTAGTTTTTCCTGTAAAGTTTAAGCTAATTTAAAACCATACATGATGAAGAACTTGAATTCTGCAGGGATGTGGTCTCATTAGGCTACTCAGTGTAATGTTTACATGTAGGAACACAGTGGGTAGGCCCAGCTGTTCACACCTGTATCTGTGCTGTGTCATGGCAGGTGGACAGGAGTTTGACCACTGCCTCTAACATTTAAATAGCAAAAATCGTATTTACCTATTAAAGCACTTTAATGGCAGAAACAATTTGGAAGCCCTACACCTCTTTCTTTCCAGGCTTCACTTGTTTGTTCTCATGTTTAAATCCAGGTTTTCGTTTCCCCACTTTTCATTTTGCCATTGTCTTAAAAACAAAAGCCTTTTTCCGTCTCGCCAGCTGTCTCTAAGTCTTTCTTTCTTCCTCATCCTCTTCATAGCCTCCTTTTCCTTCTCAAGGTTTATTTTCAACATTGCAAGCCAAGAAAGAGAATCATCACTGTTGTGTTCATTATAGTTGGAGGATTAAAATGAGGAGCCACTGCTGGATGTCTCTGCTTTGTGAGCTCGACATGGGGAAAGGAAAAGACACGAGCTAAAACAGCTGTAAAGGAAGGTTTTGTTGTTACTTAAGACACGCACATTAAGGTGCTTAAAACATGTCTCAATCTCATTCAATCATTTCAATATTTCTTGGCATGTCTTGTTTTCCTGAAAAGCTTTTGCAGTTGTTGCTATTTAGCGGATTTCGGGAGCAGGAACACACCCACATTACGTCATCCACGTCACTACGCCATTTCCGTACAAATACCCTACGTAATCATCCCTCATCCGCTCTCGACTACTGCCGCTCTCGATCACTGCGCCCCACCAGCCGGTCCCTTTTTCGCTCGTTTTTCCTGTTCTTTCTCCCCTTTTTCTTTTTCTCTCGGTAGGGTCCTAAAGGGGGTTCGTTGTACCCGAGTGCCCAGGCGGACGTCCCCACGAAGCTTCCCCAAACCAACAGCATATTCAAACATTCTAAGTGTACCTATGTTCAATAAATCCTTTAAACGTATCATATGGAGGGTGTGTTCCTTGCTAGTGAATATAGAAACTGTTGTAATTCCAACACCGTTTGCCTGATCAAATTAAAGCTGAAAGTCTGCAGTTTAAGCACATCTTGTTCGTTTCATTTCAAATCCATCGTGGTGTATAGAGGCAAAAAGATGAGAATTGTGTCGATGTCCCAATACTTATGGACCTGACTGTACATTCATTAAGCTTGCTGTAACAGCTTAAGTGTAATCTACAGTTATAGTAATTACAATGTAATGCCAGAATGATTTGCTGGCACAGTGAAAGTGGGAACCGCAATGCAAAGATTCCCCAGAGTAAGGCGTCCGTGAATCGTGGTACTTGATTAGCAAGGTGGGCGCTGAGATTTAAAAGTTTTAAGTGGAGACAAAACTGTCTGCAGCTGTTGGGCATTTCACAAATATCAAATTGGCTCGCTGTTCTAATTTTACATTCAAGTGTTTGCACTGGCAGGCTGTCAACTCTATGTTTTATTGATAATGAAGAATATCAAAATTTGTTTCCTTTTAAAAAACATGATACTAATTAACAAACATCCTCTCTGGGCATCTTACTGGGGTCATATCCCTTTGCATAACTTCAAGGTTGCAATACACAGACAGGGACACAAACAGCACTTATGAAGTCTTATGAAGCTTAAATAGGTGGTTGTTCCCAGGAGGGTCAGCCCCCCACCCACTTGCCTTTACAGTGTAATGTAATTCAATACAACAATTCTTCCATAAAGTCTATTTTTGTGATGCCTATAATGTTATGTTTTTGTTAATACTGTCTTAGAGGTGTTGAATCACTTTTTTTAGCACTGAGGTCATAATGGCTGTGTTGTATTGGACTGCATTATATTGAGGTGTTTCTCAAATTCTGTCCGCCTCATGTATGTAAATAGTAAGGACAAAACATTTGAAACAGTGCAGAAGTCCAGTACAACACACTTTTAACATTCGGAGCTTTGTAAAAATAGATGTTATGGCTGGGCTGTTGTATTGGATTGCATTAGATTGTACAGGTGTTAATATTAAAGACAATTGAGCCTGACCAAGACTGCCAAAGTATTTGTTAGAGGGAGCAGGAGGCTGCAGATATTCAGCTCAGGTCAGGTCAGTGCTAAAAGATCAAAGGTTATCACCATCTTGTCATGGTAATTAAATAAAAACCTTCTGGTAGAGTAAAAAGTTCTCTTAGAAGAATGACCCCGAGCTCACCAATGAAACATTATTGGAACGTACAAAAAAAACAACAACACACACATGCACTCATAGACCCACAGATACACACTGACGCATAGAGCCAGACAGACACCGTCTATGATTAATGTGTAACACGCAGCAATCCCATAGTCTTTTTCATTACATTCTTCACCACAGATCTGTGAAACAAAAGCCTGAGATTAAACAGCTCTCCTTCACATCGACTCATTAGTCTCTCCGTCTCGCTCTCTCTTCGTGATCAGTCTCTCCTCTGTGTCTCACTCGTTCACGGCAAGGTCATTTAGGAGTCAGAGCAGTGGGCGTAGGAGGAAGACGAGGAGGGAGAGGAAGGATATTACAAGAGTGGAGGACTATCCTGTAGGGATTCTCACAACAGAGATGCCGGCATTTACACCAAAATGATGATCAGCTATTCAGTGGATGCATTTTTATTCAAATCCAGCTAACTGAAAGAGACAAAAACTAGGGGGATGGACAGAAACAGGAATGTGTGTATGTACACAGGAGTTTCAGGTCATACACATCAAGCACAACAGGAACATTATCAAAGTTTCCTATTCTCAGAGCACGCTCATTGCTTGTGTGTGGTATATGATTGCATTTGACTTTCATCACCCTGCTGAGTGTGTGTGTGTGTGTGTGTGTGTGTGTGTGTGTGTGTGTGCGTCTGTTGGGAAGAATGACCCAGATCAGAACAGAGATGAGTACTCGGTGTGAGCCCGCTTGACAACTGTAGCCAAGTAATTTCTTCAAAAAAGGCATGGTCTAGAAACATGGTCTAAGGTAGTGTGTGTGTGTGTGTGTGTGTGTGTGTGTGTGTGTGTGTGTGTGTGTGTGTGTGTGTGTGTGTGAGTGAGTCAGAAAGAGCGCGAGAGAGAGAGACGGGGGAACAAGTCAGAGAGAGGAGAAGCTAAAAACCCTCAAGTCTGAATGCTGAAGGCAAACCATTCATCTTTCCTCTCATATGCTCGTCTGGGCTTCAGTCCCAGTCCCTGTGTGTGTGTGTGTGTGTGTGTAGGTGTGTGTGTCTGCATCTCCCCACATATGGAGAGCAGTCTGAATGATGAACATGATCTTCATTGCAGCAGAACAATACTGTTTCTAAATAGGACATGAGGGGCATTCAGCCTTTCCTCACACACTGTGTATAGGGGAACCAACGCTTGTTTGAAGGGGCTGAAGTGCTCTGTGTGCAATGAGGCATCTGCTGCAGGTGATAGTGTGTGTGTGTGTGTGTGTGTACACGTGTCTGTGTGCATCCATTAAGTATCGTTCCCGACGGTGTCCAGAGTTTTTGCTACATCAATCAGATGCTTATTCAGAGAATGCTAGGCTTCGCTCCCGCAGTCAGGCAGGTGGCACCGAGCAGCTGGGTGATGGCTGCCAGCCTGGCCCCTGGCATCACCTCTGCTCTGAGACCACCCAGGCCTGCTCTCATACACCTGCTAGCTACCTGCCTCTGGAGCTTTTCACACCTGGATCTGTTTGCTTTTCACCAACCACAACATCCCTGCACCTGTTTGGCAGCAACCTACTGTACTATAATACCGCTGCACCTGTTAATTAGCTATGAACAACAGCAGCCTTGCATTCTGTTTTCTGACCCGAATCCATCATCAAAAGTGAATCAACACACAATTAATAAAGAAAAAAAAAGAAGCTGACAATAGAGTTTGTCTCTAACTGTTTTTTAAACAGCCTCGAAAAATAATTTGATTTTGCAGTATACTTTTCTCTGCAATTCATCAGTGTAACATTTGTAACATTGCATTTTAATTTTCACTGATTAAATTACAAACACTGACCTGATGAATATTATATTACTGCATTACAACTGAAACCTAACAGAATTATTGCACAAGGCAGAGAAGTCACGTGACCGACATGAAATGTGCAGAAGAACCTTGTCTCGTTACAGATAATGGTGGCTACACCAATGGTAAACAAAATAGGATCGTTTTTCGCATGGCTGGCTCGAACATGGTGCCCATATTTACGGTAGAATTGAAAAGACAAAGTACCAATAGGATTTGGTCATAATCTAAAAGTAAGTAAAGAAAAAAGAGGATTTCTTTCCTCATAGAGTAATAAGTAAATGAATGTCACTACAACCTAGAGGAGTAATGAGCAACACTGTTTGAAACAGTGCAACAGGTGTGATGGTGTACTTACCTTTCCTCTTGGAGTCCCGTCTGACGCTGCTGGGCCTGACCGCTGGCTGTAGCTCTGTCTCTGTTGACATCCTCAGGCTCCAACTGGGCTAGACTCCGCTCCGCTTGGCTCCGCTGGGATCCGCTGGGCTCCGAGGGTCCAGTTCACAGCGTCAATGCCGGCTGTGCGTGTGTGGGCGCCGGGTGTGTGCGTGGAGGCGCCAGGTGTGTATGTGGGCACACAGGCTCATGGGAGAGGGATGGGGTTTAGCCCTGACACAACATCCCACACACACCCACAGAGAGCTGGGGAGAAAGAGAGGAAGAAAGAGGATTGCTTCAGTTAGGTTGTGTTTACTCTTGGCAGGCGAAACCTAGCAAGACTTCTCAGCAGGCATGAGAATGAGCTTGTTTCTGATCGGGGGCCTTGAGTGGATGTTGCCCATGGTAACGGGAGACCAGCTCTACACTTCCTGCTTCCTGTCAATAATGTGTCTCTGCAAGGACACTGCTTGAATAACAATCTCACATCTTCAAAGCCTTTCTGTCTTTGATTATGCAATAACTACTTAAACAGGTGAGTTTTAATCAACTCAATTAAAATTCTTAATAATTACAATCCTGGTCTCATTTTCTTAGTCTCAGCTATTGTTTCTATCAGCTACCATACCACTGTGCTCAGCAAGTGATCTGGGAACTCACTACAACAATGTTGGGGCAAGAAACACAAGCAGTCAGACAGTCCAACAGGTTGTAAACAAGCAAACAGTACATCCAAATGATCAAAAATGTTATTTTGAGGATAACCGAAGTGCCGGTTATAATCCCACAGGAAAACTCTTGCACACAGCAACAGTGAGTACTGTAGATCAAAGTTGAACCAGTCTGGCTGTAAACTGTGATGGGTGTTTACAAGGGATATTGGGTAATCATTTTACAACATTACTGTAACGGTAAAGCATGACTTTTTCCAACATGTTGCCCCATTCCCAGATATTGGCAATTCCTTTTGTGGTTCCAAAGTTCTTTTTACCAACAGCAAAGATGACCAAAACTAATAAACCAAGTTGTACTAATTTGTAATGTTACTACAACACTCATTGCTCTTCCTGGGCCCTGTCCAGGGTCTAATGGGGCCCTCTGGCCCCAGCGTTCTGCCCCTTATTTGCCCATCTGCCGCTACTTTATTCTGAAGTGTTGACTGGCAGCGACTACTATAACCGAGCAGCCAAAAAGATTCAGATCCACACTCTGACCCTGTCGCATGAATGCATGAAAACACAAACACATTCACATGCACGCACAAATGCAGACAAGCTCCTTTCTTACACAGAGGCACTGAAGTACACGTACAAAAGGAGACAGCTGCAAGTTCAAATGCTGAATAATAACCATGACTACCTTCTGAGCTGCTCCTCACCTGTCGTTAGACTATCAGTATTGACCTCACCTTCTCTTTTTTTATTTTAAGTTCTGATAATTTCAGTATGACAGTTTATTTCAGTAACCATCAGATGCCAGAACATCAAAAAGAAGAAGAGTACATCTCTCTTTCCCTCTCCGTCTCCATCTAGCAGTGGCTGAGTGCAGACTTGAACAAAACGAAAAGACTGGTGCTTCTTGGAGAAGAGGGAAATCTCTCTTATTCTCTCCCCCACCCCTCTCCACGGTGTTTCTGTGTGAATAGGAGGCCCCTGTGAGCCTCGGGCGAGAACAGATGAATTGAGAGGCTTTTAATTTGCTGCAGACAGAACAGAACAGAGTCCATTTAATTCAGCCAGCAGAGGCCATGTCGGCAAAATGCTGACAATATTCTTTATCTGGTCCAAACACACTGGAAAAGTGTGAGTCACTCCAATTACAGGCATTATCAGCAGCACTGTTCCACCAAATGGATGGAGAGAGAGTGAGTATGAAGAGAGGGGTTAGAGGGAAGAGAAATGAACAGAGTGGAAAGAAAGTTAGGGGTGAGGGAACACAGAGTGGGTGAGTAAGATAATGAGCAAGGGGTAAAAGGGGAGAGAAAAAAGCCCAAGGAAGGAAAATCAGAACAGAAAGGATGGAGTTTGAGTGGCTCCAGCTCTAACCCTGGACATGTCCCCCTCTGTCCCCCTCTTCACTTTCATTTTTGTTCTCTGAATTCGTTCTTCTCCATCTAGCTGTGAAGTCTTTCAGGCAGCATATGGAGCTTGTGTTTAAGAAAGGCAGTCTGTTAATCCTCGACTTGGACCAGAAAAGAGGGAGTCTTGAAACCCCCTCGCTGCCTTAACCCAGAAAATAACAGCTTTTGTTCTACAACTACAAAAACCGAGATTCAAAGATGTGTTTCTGTGGTTTTATATTCAGTGTACAATCCAAAATATATCAAGAAAAATTTGTGAAATGAGTTTAGAGTTCATGTTCTGTCTGCTAAATTGCTCCTATGAGAGCACTACTCACTTAGTTGAAGTCCAACTCATCCAACCATTGCAAGCACAACAGCCACTAGTCTACTGGTGAAAATGAGCAAGAAAACGAGGACTGAGGCTGAAAATGAAAAATCTGCTGCAGCACCACTCTGCAGACATATGGTTGCTTCTCCAGAGAGTCTGGGAGAGTTCTACATCTAAACTACAGTCCCTGGAGGAGAGAACAAACTCATTTCTCAAAGAAAAAAGCAGTCCATGTCTAGCTTCAGCTGTACAAATCCCCTGCCTCGTACACACACACACACACACACAGACAACACGAAGGAAAGAGCAGCATCATCACAAGCCATCGTGAACGCTCTAGTGGCGGTTTGACCTGGAATCGAGCTAAAAGTAGCAGCAGAGTATGATGTGAACATGGCTTAGTGTGTCTGGATTTAGACAGCAATCTGAAGCCGTACCAGAGGAGACACAGACTGGAGGAAAGGAGGAGAAGGGAACGAGCAGTAAATTGGACGTCCGTAAATGTGGCGCTGCCAACAGGCGCGGGTGGGTGATGCGAGTATCTGCCTGTGCTTGCATGTGTGTGTGTGTGTGCACTCCACTGTATGTGACTTGATAAACAGGATGCTGCCAACAGGAGCATAATGCCCAGAAATCATCTGCAGCTACAGTAAAGTCTGCCAGGCGACAGGAAAGAAAAAAGAAAGAAAGAGAGGGAGTGCTGGCTCTCTACTCTCCCCTCCCTCTCCCACCTCCCACTCTCAGGGTAATTGTGTTCTGTCCATCAGGCTCAGAGTTAGATTAGTAGCTCCACTCATTCAGTTCTCCTGCCATCTCAATAATGAATAATCATAGAGACCACCTCGACACTACCTTTCTAACGACCTGTGCTCTGTCCACCTACACCCCCACACCTTCACCAACACCACCTTTGTATCCTGACACCTTATCAGCAACACATTTCTCCTCTGAGCTGTACTCGTTGATGAATAACCATGACTGCGTGTACCAAAGGTTACCCCACCTTACATTCTGTCATGGTTCAGATGTCTGAATGGTAAATCAACAGTCTTTCTTTTAACTACCTTAACAATCAGACACAATCAAACGTGCCTAGTTTTAGCTACCCAGATGGTTAAACGCACCTTGAAATGCCACCTGAAGGTCAACTAGAAAACCAAAGAGAGAAATAAATGTCAATAAAACACCATTGTACCTGGAAAAAAAGTGCAAAAACTAAGTGTATGAAATATTAAGACCTACCAGTCCGAGATCTGTAGTAGATAAAATACAGAGTCCACTCAACTCTGGTGCTCAGGAAGAGACAAAGAACGAAATGAAGCGTAATGGAAAAGAACGGAAGAAAGGGTGAAAGATAAACTAACACAGGTTAAAGGACAAGACGCACCAATGGGTGAATGAGGTAATAGACTGTGCGTGTGTGCAACAGAGAAAGACAGAGCGAGAGAGAGAGAGAGAGAGAGAGAGAGAGAGAGAGAGAGAGAGAGAGAGAGAGAAAAAAAGATTGGAGAATATGAGCTGTGGGTTAAAGTTCTGCATATCACTTCACTCTGTCCAATTCTTAGCCAACAATAAATGAAGTGCAGTGTCATGTATCTCATATTTTTTAAGAGATTAGTACAGAAATATATCAAATATGATTGATAGATGGTGTTGATTAAACTGTCCAGGACGGTTCATTAAACAGGTGTCAACTAAGAATGAAAGTTTCCATAATTGAACCACTGCCATGTTGATAATCAATAATCGATTTATCAATAAAAGCTCATAACATATAAATGCTTTACCTTGATGAAAGCTTTATTTAAACAATTGACATGGGCTGTTTTCACAACTAGAGTAAAAAGATATTTGAATCCTAAATTAAACAAAAATAAATACTTCTGTCCCTCAAATCCAGTTCTGCCACAGTTCAACAAATAGCTAAACAAAAATCAAAACATTATATTATTATTACATAATAATTCTGCTCAACTAATACGTTGATTGTTCTTGAGGACAAAATAATGAGACTAAACATGCAAGGTAGGTTTTGTATCCAAATGCCTTTGTATAAGGAGAAAAAGAATCCTCTTGCAGCAGACTGGAGTCTTAATGCTTTATAATTAAGAATATGGGCTTGTACTGTGGGGTCTGAGGTGGGCCAGATGTACAGTCTGTAACTCCGTGATGATAAAAATTTGGTGGATTTGTTTTGAAGATGACCATATTATAATAATTATAATAATAATAAAAGAAGAAGTAGTGACAGTGAACTGGTTAGATGATGAGGTACTGGCACTTATTGCACTTGCCACTTAATCAATAATCAGTTAGTCATGAACAACCCTAGGGCTAACATGGTTTGCAGAAGAGTTGACATTGTATTACCATGTTTTCACTGATCTAAAATAGGGCTGGAACAAGGATTCATGGATTAGTTGATGGTTTTTTTATAATCTATTAATTGTTTAAGCCATTCTTTGATCAAAAACCTGACCTTGTTTCAGCTTTTCAAATGTGAGTTTATCTGTTTTCTTTGTCTTATGTAACAGTAAACTGAGTTTTGGACTGTTGGCTGGGCAAAAACAGGCAAAATGTTTGTCTTGGATTTGGGAAATTATGATTCGGCATTGTTGCTATACATACAGTACTAGTCATACTTTCCCATTCACTTGAAGGAGTGTGTCCAAACTTTTGACTGGTACTGTGTATATATATTTTTTTTACATTTTAAAAATTGAATATCTAACATTAATCCAGAAAATAATTGGCAGATTAAATCAGGAAACTAAACGTTCCAACGTATCCAAAATAAGATCAACAGCATCAACTTAACACCACAAACACAGTCCTGATATGCTGTTGGAACTAAGAACAGCACAGAAACTCTTGCATTGCTTTGAAGCTTCAAAAGTATATTACAGTACTAAAAACTGAACATAGTAAGACCTTCACAAATGAAAAATCTTTCTTGCCACCTGCAGGGCCACACATTTCATTTGCACAGTTTGGTTGAGGGTGGAGACTGTCACTGTTTTTGGCACAACATCACGGACCAATGCAGTTATCACCTCCTGAGTGGTCGAAAAGCACATGATCACAGCTCACCACGCCACAGTACAGCTGAAGCATGATATTCCAGGCCTGCGGTAAAAATGGCCTTTTTGACACTGATCTAAATAGCCATTACACCCCCACATCACATTAACACCCCCAGACAATTCTTCTTGAAGTTGAAGCAGGCAGGAGAAATAAATATGGTGATTTTAATGGTTACATCTGTACCACATACAAAAAGCGCCTCAAAATTGTTACTGCAGCTGTCTAGTGGATAAAGCACCAGCTATTGCAGCGGGCCTGGAGGCCTATAAGAACAGCAGTGCAGCACAACAGCACACTGCAGGAGGGAAACACAGAACCACAAAGCTGCTCTGAGGTACTCCACATGGCTCCCTGGCTGCCTGAATGACTAGAAGGAACATTCAGCAGAGGAACTCATCAGGAAAAGGTAAACATACACACTTTCCCACCCACAATCCCCTGCCAGAAATAGGATACCCCACAAGATGACAGATTCACATGTACGTGCAGATCGCAAATTAACACAAAAACATGCACACACACAGCTCACACCGTCTTCACCTAACCTATTTACAGACACGGGGCTGTAGATATCAAAGCGCTGCGATCTCTTTGGGGAATTCCTCCTTTCTCATGTTTTAAGGGGAAATAGATGAAAACGAATCTCATTCTCCCTTCCCTGTGTGTGTGTGTGTGTGAGTGTGTGTGTGTGTGTGTGTGTGTGTGTTTCCTCCGCCTTGTTAATGTGTTAAAATGTAAATTGGCCTTGCTCAACAATGTGTGTAAGGCTGTCTTTTATTCAGAGAAGAAGCTGTGGCTTTACTGACAGACTGTGGATATGCCTTTATTAACAAACCCACAGTCTGATTCCACCTTTCTGTCTGTCTGTCAGTCTGATCTCCTTGCTGCCTTCTTCAAGCCCACTCTGTTATTCCACTACATCAGTCTGCATCATTCTCCTCTTCTCTATTAACACATGTAAAAGACATTTGCTCCAGCATTGCATTAAGGGTGCAACTAATAATTTTGGCAATTTGTGTTTTATTCTGTTCTGCTGCAGCCTTTCTCCTCTTAATCACTGAAGATGTACCAGTTCAGAGGGTCTTCACACGTCCAGACCTGCTGCATGTTGTTTCTCATTCCCAACACTCAGCCACATGTGAAGGTGGCGCTGGAGCTACTTCATCTTCAAGGATGATTCAGGGATTTATAGTGTCTTGTAGTGAACAGAAGCAGGCAAATGTCAGTAATATGGTAATGGTTTTTCATGATCGACCAAGTACAGTACAAACACACACACCAGAACCCCTGGCCACCCTTCCCCTGACCCTTCAGGTATAAATAAATACAATTTTCATGGCAACTTTACTTCTTTAATTTAATGCATCAGCGGTGGGTGAATGAATGAATACATTTTGTACAGGAAATGACAGCAGACAAAATAACAAGTGAATTAGACGTTTTTGCAGTGGTAGTCGCGTAAGTACCCATGCTCACACTCCAGGGTGGGAAATTAACTTGTGAGTATCTACCAGCCACTGACTGACAAATGTCAGTAAATCATTATTTTGTGTATGAAATCTACCAGCTACCAGTGCTAATTTCCCACCTTGTCAAACTCACATCTTCACAATGACATATTTTACAATTTGACCTGTTGCAACCAGTGTATCCCCAGCAGCTCTGAAGCCAGGGGTCACTCTTTGATTTGGAAAACCCCTCATCACTGAGCTTCAGTCCATTGTGCTACTGGACTGCTAAACATGTCCACTCGATATGATTTAGATCCCCCACAGCCCCTCTGGACCCCCATCAGCAGAGCCTAAAGTGAGTGATGGATTCTCTATCTGTGGAGTGGAAGAGAAGAGAGGATTCTGGTGCATAAAAATAGAGCTGGAGCCTGCCTGAGCAGAAGACTGAGACTTAATGAGGGATGCAATCATCAATTATTCAAAACACTTAATCATGGTGTCGCACGATGCTGTTGCGCAAACACACACGTGCGCACACACAGAGGCAAACGCGCACACACAGACGTACCGCAGCTTTTCAAACCGTGCCTCTAAAGGCAGACACAGAGACAGATAGATGGATGAGAACGAAAGAAAGATACAGAAACTGTTGCTTCACTGTGTGTCTACTGACACAGTAACAGTAGTACAGGAGTAAACATTACATAATCTAGGAGCCACCCCAGGTATACACACACATGCATGCACACATATGGATGTTGAAATTTGAATCTATCCATCATCTATACCCACTTATCTGGTGCAGCGTCTCAGGGGGCTGGAGCCCATCACAGCTCACACAGGGCAGGAGGCGGGGTGCTCCTTAGACAGTCTGTCACAGGGATAACAAAAACTACCATTCACACTCACATTCACACATAGTTGCAATTTGGTGTTTTCTCATTTCATTAACCTGCGCGTCTTTGGACTGTTTGAGGAAACTGGAGAACCCAGAGAAAACCAAAACCCATGAGGGGACAACATTGCCTGAATGCAGTAGTGGTGTAACGGATTACAGTTGATCTGTATGGATCTCCCCCCGCGGTTCGGCACGCATGTGAACCATGGATTAATTGCAAAGTTTAACAATCATAGTGTGACAGTTTTACTGCTGCCATTACCTACTTAATATATAACAATTCCCCAAATCTCGATGCAGAGTGGCAGTGCCTCACTGCCCATGGCAAGGATTGAATACACCGGATCAGTACAGGTGCCCATACTGACCTTTAAAGTGGATCGGCAATCAGCTGTGATGAGACTGATCCACACTGAATACAGACTCTTTGTCAGTGTCATTATAAAAATTATGTGTTTCAGTTGCATTCATTCAGTCATGATGGGCCCTGACTCAGCTTTTAGTGCCACAGCAATCTGTCCTCATGTTATCTTACAAACAAATTAGAAATAGAGTCAACTCTGTAATTGGTATCAGAATAAGTATCAGGAGAGAAAATGTTTCATACCGAGCCCATTCCCAGATTAATGCTCAGCTCACTAATAAAAAAGATAACAACAAACACACACACACACACACACATATAATGTACACTTATATCCCTATAAACATGTGGTGCTTGTTTGGAGGAGCTCATGGGACTGTTTAAGTTATTTTAAGAGGAAATTAGCAGTTTTTCTTAGTCTTAGTCTGCAAATGCTTTAAAGAAGGAAGGGAAATACAAGATAAAGAGAAGAAGAAGGACTGAATGGCAAAGGAATGGAGTAGGCAGTGACTAAAAGAAGCTAAGGATGCTTTAGGCTAAACCTTCAACAATAACAGCCTCGAACTTCTTCACTTGCAAGCCGCTGGTGAGCCCTGCCTGAGCAGCTTGCTGCCAGCATGTTGTACCAAGACGCACATCAGGAGAAGCCGACGGGTGGGCTTTATCGATGGTTTCCAGCTCCGTCTGTCTGTCAGTCTGTCTGTCTGCGCTGCAGGGGGGGAACAGGTTCTCCACCTCCATCCTCTGAGCCCAGTCAGAGCGCAGAGGGAATGTCTAGGTTCAATCTACCCCTTCTAACCCTTGGGAGAAATCCCAGAGGGAGTACAAGTACATCTTCCCCCCGGCCCTCCTCCCCGTGCAGCTTCCTGCTACTAGCGGCCATCAGTCAGTCACAGTTCCTGCCTCCTGCCCGTGTGTCTAATCGCCCACGCACACTGTCACAGTCGCCTGCCCTTCCAGTTAAAACACAGACAGCCAAACAAAATCAATCTCTGCTGAGTGTCCGTGTTTAATAAGGCCCTGTTGTTTCTTATGGACTCTGACAACATGATCAGCCCCCACACCACTTCACGCACACACATATAGCGCACACACACAGGGGAGTCACTACAGCACCAAAGTGTGGCACAGGAAGCTGGATATTTAACACTCACACTAAACTTTAGATTTGTTTGTTGTACTACTTGGCTGTCTAATCCGTCTTTTTCTCACAAAGACAGACAGACCTGCATGCATGCACACACACACACACACACACACACACACAAACATACACATCAATCCCACATAAAGATTGCACCCTCTGACGTCATCAACAGACGGGATTGTCAGACGCAGGTCACAATTTCCATAATTTCCATTTGTGAATTCCAAATTCTTTGAAGTTTGGGCAAACATTTCTAGCCAAAACACACACACACACACACCATGGCAATGTTCAAAAATCTCATGCTGCATATGGAGTCTGTGAAACATCCTGGATGTGAAACTTTCTGCCAGCTCTTGAAATAGACCCTTTTAGCACCCTATGGTGGATTGGACTGCTGGTCTGTCTGAACTCTCACAGAGAGTAGAGGGGCTATTGGCATTCACTTCCATGTGGGGCTCCGAGTCAATACAAACCTCTCAAAACTCAGAAAAGGCTGAGTGCGTTTCTGAGCTTGCTTGTGTGTGCGCGTGTGTGTCAGAGAGAGAAGGGGGACTGTTCAAATTCAATAGTCATTTTTCCATCTGTAAGCATGCATCTGAATGATGTGATTTGTTCCAGACATGCATTAACTGTAAATACACTTTGGTGCAGATACGCACGTACACACAGCATCAATGTGATACACCCATGCTTGTGTGTGTGTATCTTTATGTATGTGTATGTGGTGCAGGTAATGATGGTGTGTTAAAGCAGAGTCCCACCCCGTCAGGGCCCGGCCTCTCAGTACCATCCATCATAGTGCAGCTGCTAATGATACCAATACATACACCAGCTCAGAGAGGGCCAGGGGAGCAGGGGAGAGGTGTGTGGAAGGGACAGGGATAGAGGAAAAGGAACAGAGGGCGTAGGAGAGGAAAATAGTTGTGGGAAAAGTAAAGGAGGCAGTTGGGATTAAAAGAGACAAAGAACAATAAGAACGTTGCTGCTATTACTGTCTTGCAGGTTATATTATATACAAATGTCATGTCATGTCAATAGAGCTCATTTGAATTTGCATTTGAGAGAAAGAGGGGAGGGAGGAGGAGGTGGAGGGGAAAGGAAGAGGGAGCTGGTAGAGAAGAGGCAACCAGCATGAAGAGGGAAGGAAATGTGCTGTCACAGGCTGAGGAGTGAAAGACTATCTTTGTGACTGGAATAGGCAATCTGATTCTCTCAGCCCTCCTCCTCTCGCTCTAAAACACACACACACACAACACTGCCAAACACAGAGAAGCTCATTGCATCTGTGTGGATTCATCTTAAAGGGAAGTGGATGCTCCTTGTTCAACTTGACCTCTTAGGTTCTCAGGAATAAGACACAAGTCTGCACTTCTAGAGATTGTGTTTTATTTTCAGAGATGTCTTCATGGAGATGCTAAAATTCATCTGTGTCTGTAAAATGGATGGGATTAAATTAAACAGAAACATCAAGTAAAAGTATTCATATTTTAAGCATTTTTGCTAGAGACTTGGGCAACATACTGCCAGTGCTAAATTGGGCTTTTTTAATGTCTCACTGATATTATGTGGTTAAACATGGAAGCATTTTGGTCAAAATTCATAAAATTCTAATGAAATGTCATGTTTAATTCCTGCAGCACTGAACAAGTTACTGAAAGAGACAGAAAATGTATTCTCAGAAAAATGAATGTTGGAAAAATGCTTTGAAAGAGAACTAGATTGCTCAAGGATCGCTTTGGTTTGTCCAAATCAAAGAAACCTGGAAAATCAGAGAAAAGAATTTAGCAGTTATTAAAAAGGCATTTTAATACTGCAAATTTAAGAATTTCAAGCATTCTTAAAGAGCTCTTTAAAGCACCGTAAATGTTCTCTATAAAACCCTTTGACCATGTTGCTGTAAAGAATATTTAAAGGGTTCTTTATGGTCCCAAAGCTCTGTGTTAGACAAGCATATAAAGGTTCAGTTATCTGCACCACACAGAAACCCCCTTTTTTTGAGATAACACCTGCTCTCTAATTAAAAATCGCTCAAGAATAGTGCCAACCGACTGCCCAAAATAGGAACTAAAATGACACCAATAACAGCACAAAGCTAAGAGTTAAATTTTGCCAGATTCATCTTTTATGCAAAATTTGTATATTCCAGACTACCTTCAGCTCATTCTGAATTCAGCTAGATCCGTTGAGTGAGCGACTGAGACAGAAAAGACTGGAGCACTTCTTTTTTTCTTCTCATCTTATTCCCAAGACACTTTATCCTTTTCACTTCCTGGAGCAAGATGAAGGCCAGCGGGGCTGTGAAATTAGCCTATCAGATGCCTCCACCAGCTAAAGGAGAACTTTGAATATGCTAATAGACAGGAGATTACGATATGTAGCTGGGGGCACAACCACATGCACACACACACAATATCTCAAGAGCAGAGAGAACGTTACACTGTCTTTGATGAGGATACAGGTAATGAAGAGGGTTATTTCTTATGTGAAGTTGAACAAAAAAGGAGATATAAAAAAGGAAAAGATTAAAAAGATGTGCGTGAATATTTATAATGATATACAGAGAACATAGAGAGAGACTCACTAGATTACACAGGACTCTATCTGCTGCAGGCGGGGGAAATCCTTACCTTTCTTCCTCCTCCTGCCTGTGTTACCACAGCATTACACACAGGTGCAGCCCCCCTGACCCCACAACACCAGCCTCCCCAATCTCCCCTTCCTCGATCTCCTTTAACAATCTACCCATGAAAAATAGCATTCCTCCCTTCCCTTTGTCTCTTCTCCTCTGTGTTTCGCTCTATGTCTGATTGCTCATCTTTCTTCATTGCTCTGCCTGCCTCGCTCCCAGGGCTTGCCATCTGTACAGTAACAGGTGCGCTGTGTATGTGACTGATGTGTTTGTTACCTGTAGTGCTGCCTGCAGCCACAGCTTGCGTGGAGAATAGCTGCCTCTCCCTATCTGCCTCCTGACCTACTAGCTACCACTCTGCTGTATTTTTCTTCTTTTCCTCTGCGTCTCCTTCAGATGGCGACAGGACGAGGAGAACAGCACGAGATGAGCGGCGTAATGAGTTGGGGAGGCAGCAGCAAGCTGCCGCGTATTTGTATGTGTGTTTGTATACGTTTGTACCAGCCGTGCGGTGGTGGTGTGCTCACCGTGCTGGAGTTTGAGTAATTAGTCCCACCAGTCTATGAGTGTGCATATATGGGTGTGTGTATGTGTGGTCGGCCGGCTCATCTCATTAGTCCCACAGGTGAGTGATTAAATGCTCTGCAACACCTGGAAGTGTTCCTCCTATCCTCCATCCCTCCCATCTCTGCTGTTGACTTAATTTACAGCTATACCCCTGAGGACTTCCCTGGCCCAGTCACAACACACTCCACAGGATGGCTACACACACACCTTACCACACACACATTATCACTCATAGCCATACTTCACTCTAGAGCCTTTTTCAGACGTGGAGTCTGTAACATTGCTGGGTCCATCTATCTATTAGAGTAATGGCTTTTGGGCTTTAAAACCTAAGTCTCCATTATGTAAATGGTTCGTAATGGTTCAATTAAAATACAGTATACGTGTGCTGGCTGTGGATCAGCAGGTAGATCACCGGGTTGGCAGTTCAGCCCCTGTCCCCTCTTGTCCTCACATCAAAGTGTCCTTGAGCAGGACTTTTGTCCTGCATTGCAAATGGGAAAATAATCAGTTTTTACAGAGTGATCTGACGTGAGAAAAAGCTCCTCACAACTTAAAATTAGCTCGTTCACACTATTTCTTGGTTTATTAACCTTGTGCTGCTGTAGCCTGTACATTAATATGACAGGATTTAATTCAGACTGAAGCCATGTTGGGGGTGTTACAGAAATGTTACATTCAAACATGAGACCAAAATGTAAAACCACATTTATGTGATGAAGTCCATGTCCATGCTCATGACACTCTGATAGGAAGGAATGGTTGAAAGAGATAAGGAGGAGGATCAGATGTGGGAACTGAGGGATAGGTACTGGATCATATTGCCAGTCTTACATCCAAACATCCAGCCAGAGCACCAGTCACTCAAATATATAATGAGTTATACACCTACAGTCACAGTAGGAGGCAGCGTGTTGCACAGAAAACCATTGAGGAAGGTACTGCACCATCCAGACAGTCATTTAATAAACCATGTAGGCAGCCACAGCAGTGGGCAGACCGTCATATGGCCAGTTGTATGGGGCTGCTGTGATATTATTATTGTGTGAGTGTCCCTGAGGGCTGAGATGTGATGGATGTCAACAGTGTAGGTAATAAATTGCGGAGGTCAATCCACTGTAGTGAAGTGGTCCACTCTGTGGGAAGGCCACATGATAGACAATACAGGTTTCAAATATTCCCTTCAGCATTGCATTTCCATTTATTCCCCGAGCCTCCGTTTATCAGACTGGGGATCATTAAGTAGTTCTCTCAAGAGAGCTGTGGTCCAAGGCAGCATGAGGGGATCACAGTAAGAACTCATTTGAGGGGCGATTTACAGCAAAGGCCAAGGTAAGAGTCTGTTTTCTCCAAGCGAGCAGAGTGTCTCCAGAGAGAGGGGGCAGGGACAGAGAGAGTGGGGAAGGTGAGACAGTGGACTCATCGCCAGCTCTAAAACCCATTAGACATCCACACAAAACGCATGAGGGCACATGCACACGTCAGGTGGCAGGGTGCAGGCGAGGGCTGGGTGAGGTGAGCTGGGCAGAACACAGCAGCAGGTAGTATGACTAATAACAGCAGAACTCACTGAGGTACACCAGGCAATCACAACCATTTCTCACCTCACTTCTCTCTGTCTCTCACTTCATGCTGCTCCTTCTTTATTGCTTCCTATGTCATTCGAATCTTTCCCTACTCCCCTTTCCTTTCTGGATGGCTCCATTTTAAACACATGCTTCAAATAGTACCTTTTTCTTCTCACCTAACTTTTTATGTCACTTTTCATTTCTTCTTTCTTTTGGCCAGAATGACACAGACTATTCATAATGGCTGCTGCAGCACTTTGCTGCTTTATGACGTGAAAGAGTTGCTTAAAGCACACACTCCTTACAAACATGCGCCATGCCGAGGAGAACAGTGCTTCCATGCCTGGTCTGCCTGCTTACGTTCATAACGTCACATGGGAAAAACACACACACACACACACACACACACAAACACCAAATATGGTGGTCCAGTCATCCACATCATATTATCATCTTCAAAATAATCCCCCGACAAATATTTCTGTCAGCTCCAGCCATGGCTGTAATGGGTGTGTGTGATTGAAACCATCAAATCAGTTCACAGTCATTTAATCTTGCAGCTCTTCTCGCCTGTTCCATTAATCCAGCTTTATGCGCACACACATGCACGCGCACAGAGTGAGCGTGGCCCCATGGTCGAATGGGTGGTCCTTTAACACCCTCGTTCCCAAAAATGACTTATCATACTCATCAGCCCTCAGACTGCTATGGGTAGAGAGAAGTCATTATCTGAAAGCACATCTAGCTAATTGAAGGCTGCCTATCTTAATGCTCACATGTAGAATGGATGGGAGGGTGTGTAAGGGTGTTGATGTGTGTGTGGGAGAGAGGGACAGCATAAAAGAGGGAGAGATAGGTCATGGCCTAAGGGTAAGGCGGCTATCAGAAGCACTTTTATAATGAAAAAAATAATGTATCCTTGAGATATATGCCCTCTTCCTAATTTGAGATTCTTTGTGTGTGTGTGTGTGAGAGAGAGAGAGACTCCAGCAGCCAGTAGAGTGTGTCAGTCTAGTAGATACTCAGTGGAACTCGATCAAGGAGCACAAATGACCTGAGAGCAGGTGATTGAATCCTCCATTCGTCCTTAAAGAGGACTCCTGAATAAGAGGCTGACCAGACAGACAGAGAGAGCAAGAGAGAGAGAGAGAAGAACCTTGAATCTGCTGAATGCACTTTCAATCCATATTAATTGGTCATACCCAACTGCTAGATTTGGCATCAAGTCCAGAGGTTGGTTTGTACGCTAAAGATATTCTTTAGAATATGACTTGCTGTTAGATGAAAGGTTTGACACTCCTGCCAATCCCACTGAGAATTGTCACACAGTTCTGCACACATTTCAGCCACTTTCGGCTCGCTGATTTGATTTGACAGTCGAACACACCAAAACTATGCCAGTTCATACAAAACACTTCCAGCTTCCACTTCCAGCACAGTAGCTTACACAGGATAGTTCTTCTCTATGTGGTCAGTGTGAAATGGGGGCAAGCAAAAGGAAACTAACAGTTAGAGAGACACACTTATAGTAAGCCAAAGACACCCACTTATTCTCAGCAGTTAGTGGGTCACACCAACAACTAAAGCCCAGTAAATATTGGACTTGCACTGAACAGGTAGACAGAAGGAGGATTCTAATGGGATGTTCATGTTGCTCTGTTTCTTCTGGATAAGCAGGCAATTGTTTGCCAACAGTCACAGGCTTAGCCATAATAAGGTGATAAGCTGATACACTATCAAAGCCTCTTAGTCTAAGGTCTGTTTTGGGGTCTTCTACCCACTAGTAGTGAAAAATTGCTTAATGCAGCTTTAAGCTACTCTAGGCTTTAACAAAATGATGGTACAGCTGTATCTTATTTTCTGTACATGTAAATGCTTGTCTAATACATCCTTACTAGCACTAAAGCTTCACATTTACAGCTCAATCTAAAGCACAAAGCCATACTAACTAGCTCTGGGTTGATTTGAGCTGAACATTCCCAGCAATACGAGAGGACTGATTCATTTTATCTTTATTCATTATTGTGTATTTAGGGGTTCTTGCCGGTCAAATCCTCTTACACACTGCCAGTAAACAACATTTCAAAGTGGAAAAAATAAAATACTAAATACTGGCACATGAGGCTTATATGCTGGGTCAGTAGGGAGGAGTTAACTGTCTAACATTATATATATATATATACGTATATATATAAATATACACAAAAACACACACACACACACACAGTGTATCCAGAAAAAAGCGCTTCACTTTTTCCACATTTTGTAATGTTACAGCCTTATTCCAGTATGTATTCCAGTGAATACTGTGAATACATACGCCTTGAATACTTTCCAGATTAACCTTATATATACACATATATATACACACACAAACACACACACACACACATTTGCGTTTTTCTATTTGTGAGTACAACAGTACATGAAGAAACATTTCCAGTCCAAAACTATAGCAGTGAGTCATCATTTAAGCCACTCCTGAGCTGATTTAAGAACATAATGCAAAGACAGGTCAGAGTACTGTAAATGTGATAAGTGCCTATTCCTAAAATAATGTTGATATATTCCAAAAGAAGAAATGTTAACCTCATGAATGGATCAGTTTATGGACTCTTATCATTGGAGATACATGGGATTATGTTATTTTTGTGTATCATTGTATCTATTTGGATTACCATAAAAAATCAGTAAAGATCTGATTAAGTGATTAGCAGCACTTGCCTATAATGTGGCAGTGGTGGTAGGTAGGTGTGATGTCTCACTGAAAGTTCATTCTGAAAAAATTCCTATATTATTAAACTTTACTTTAGCATTAGGAGTGTAAACTGTACATTATCAGCTCAATCAAACCACAAGTTGGTGCTGAGGAGCTCTTCCAGTTTAAATTATGTCTATCCAGTCTGCAAACCTCCAAATCCAGGTGTGTGTGTGTGTGTGTGTGTGTGTGTGTGTGTGTGTGTGTGTGCGTGTGTGTAACGTGTACAGTGGGAGGTAGTGTTATGGGCAAGAAGAGTAGCAGTGCCAGTCCAAGTTTTTACATGTGCACAAGTGTGTGTGTGTTCATACACGAGTGTTGACGACTCAGCGTAGAGGATAAATGGCTGGAGCCGAGCAGTGAAGCGGCCACTCCCAGCTCTGCAGCACCACTGACATTGAGAAGCTTCAGTTATTACTCACCTCAGCTTTAACCTCCTCTGAGCTCATTCTGTATTATGCCTAAATTTGTTTTCCTCTCATACATTAACATTGTGTCCATTAGTCTATTTATGTGCAGAGGTATAAAGAAATGGCATAATTTAATCTGTTTTGTTTTGGATTAGTATTTATAATGCTTCCGTTAGAAAATGTGTGCTACCTTAAAAGGGTTGTTTAAAAGATCATTTACAGGCAGAGCAAAGTAAGCAAAAAAAACTGCAAAAAAAAACTGAATCCTGTTCCACTGTTGCTTTAATGCTGCATGAAAAAATGAATCCCATTTTGATCATTTTTATGTTTCTGCCTTAATTGAAACTTAACTTGGTTTATGAGTTGAGCAGATTTCATGACCCATGAAACTATATAAAACTCCATTCTGTGATCACAAAAGTGCTTGAATGCGACACTGAAGTGCTGAGAGCCATAAGCTGAAGCACACAAGTTTGTACATGAGTGAAAATGCATGCGGTGTACATGTGTCATGCATGAGCGTACGTAAGCGTGACAGCGTAGGTCAGAGTGTGAGCTCAGTAGGACGAATGCAGCAGCATCTGGGCGCGAACCCGCTCCTCTGAGCCCTGCGAGCGCTGTACGATCCAGGCAACAGATGCTCCAGGGAGGCAGCTTGTGATGCGGATCCGGCCCAGGGACAGTTCTCCTGTCCTGGACACAGATGCCAGACTCCCTCCCAGTTTCTTTTGCTTTAACAGATGTCTGGCACATAAGGCGGACCTACCATCACCTACTAAGAGCTTAATTAGGTTACCAGCGCCTTATCTTTCAAAAGAAGACAGGGTCAGGCAGGATGTCACTTCTAAATGACTGACAAGACTGCTGCAAAGCTTCTGCCATGAAGTAAGTTACCATACTCTAAAACATCACTGTGAATTAGGTGACGTGAAGACAAAAGCTACTGATGGATATTGAATTGTGACTAATCTTTACAAACAGAGAGAGTAAAGGAGAGAGAAAGGGGAGAATCATGCGACGGTTAAAAATTAATTAGTGAGCAGCCACAGAAAAGCACAGATGGAGAGAAAGCAAGAAAGAGACAAAGACAGAAAGAAAGAAGGGGAGAAATATAAAGAGGAAATCCTCTAAGGAAAACATCTTTCCATTCCCATCTTCTTCTATTTCTTTCTCTAACTTTGTTGCAGTCTCACAGTGAGTGTGGAAGTCAGTGAAGCCGTTCCACAGGGAAGTGTAGCTAACAAACCCCCCAGCAAAACCGAGAGCCCACTCCCTTTCTCCCTACATGCATTCATTATCTATTGTATTCCTTGAATAAAGAATATACTTCATTGTACATGGCTGGATGAAAGGCAGAGAACACAAATCAAAATGTAATTTATGATGCTTTGTTTGCTGCTTTCTCTCCAGCAAGTGAAATGTCACAAAGAGCATGTAATACTGGTGGGGTCTGCTGAGGCATGACACAGGACACCGTGCATCACTGTGTGTGTGTGTGTGTGTGTGTGTGCATGTGTGAGGTTTAAGCAGTGGGGTGGTCAGGGATCTTGACTTCTGGGGAAATGAGAATGTAAGGCGTTGAATTAATTGAAGTGTTAATGTGCTGTGACTCCAGTGTGTTGCATGCCTCTGTGTGTGTGTGTGTGTGTGTGTGTGTGTGTGTGTGTGTGTGTGTCTTTACCTCCCGGAAATGCCTGCTCTAAAGTGCTTTTGTTTGCTGCGAAAACTCATTAACAAAGTGAACACCTTTGCGACTTCACCCCAAAGTGGCACTCAATGGAGAAAGAAAAAAAACAGGAGGACCAGACATGTGCGGAGAGAGAACCTGAGAATTTGATAATGATGACGTGAAATACGAATGTTGATATGAATGTGAGCAGCCAAAAAAGGAGTCACAGTTCCATTTTCACCATCTCATCTGAAACGAGAGGGTCCCTGAAGCAACGCCACAGGCAGGCAGAGATGGAGGGAGAGAAGACGAAAGTGAGAAGAGACAGAGGTGTAGAGAGAGAGGTATAGCGATGCTGGGAAGAACAGACAGTTGGAACAGGGCAGAGATAGAGAATCAAAGACAGCAATTGGAAAAACACACGAAAGACAATGAGGGGAAAGATGTGGAGCAGCGATAAAGTACAGAGAAGCAAAGGGCTAGAAAGAGGCTTGATGTGAAGGAAAAAACATAAAGCAATAACAATGGTTGTTATTTAATTTTCAGTCTGGGAGTGAAAAAACTGCAGGTAGTCAGTTACTTTGTAATCTACTGTAACTGTGAAAGTATATTTGTGAGGTTTATGAAGACCATCATATGGTCTTGTGGTCCACCTCATACTCGAAATCAAACTTTTCTCATACATGTTGCATTTTCTGAAATGCGCACACACTCATCATTGTAATCACATAACTGTACAATTCCTGCTTAGCAATGCATATACGTTACACCCTTTACACCTAATAGCTTATCCCATTTTACAGTCAAAGTGCAGTCTAAAGATGAGAAGTCTGGCTGCAAAAGCAAAACATGCCAAACCCACGCAGCCATCTTTTTGTGGTCAAATAATAAGGGCAGAAAAAAAGTGTGAACGTTTGTGTGTGCGCACTGTTGTGTCTGCAGATGCTAATCTCAGTGGTGTGGACAGATTGCGAGTGTTTTAAGAAGATTATAGATTACAGGCTGCAGAGGCAGATTAGCTGGCAGCTCGATCTGCACCTCTGGATGGACTGACCTGCTCTCTCGCAGCCCCTTCTGTGGGTGTGTGTGTGTCTGTGTGTGTGTGTGCATGTAACACGCTTGGATGTGCCTGTTTGTATTCAAGAGGTAATCATGATTGGTGGTAATAACAGTTCTGTGCACATCCAGTGTCTTAACATTTGTTTGTTATCACAAACACACATCACAATTCCCTTACAGTGAATAAAGGCCAGGAAATGAAGTATATATAAACACACATACTCCCAGTGGGCTGTAAACATATTCTCGATGCCAATTATATCTGAGAAAATGTCTCTGTCTTTCTCTCTTGCACACACACACACACACAGGATGTGGATCAATGGGAAGGGCAGCCAGCCAAGAGCCAGTCAATTCTCCCTCTTTCTTTTCTCTGTAACATTGGAACCCCAACCAAAAAATACCAGTATTTAACATGTTGCAACCTGTTTAAAAGACCTCAGCAGAGCTACAAATTTTCTTCTTTTCTGTTTTGTTATTTATTACTGTTTTCATTGCATAAGAATTCTACCTTTGACACAAGTGCACATTTAAGAAGGATAGAGTGCTTTGCTACATCTTTAGCTCATACTGAGAAGCAGATAACCCTGATTCAATCATGAGACACACATTCCCACTAGACTTGCAGAGGTGAGGGGAGAACGGTAGCATACAAAGGGTCTGAGGAAGCTGGAAAGTGCACAGTTGCTGTTTAATTCCAGATGCACCTAAAAGGAGAATAACAATGGCTGCATGCTTTGATAGGGACACAAATGATCTTTCTGCTGATGGGAAGGACAAGTTCATAGAGCTCTGTGTAAAAGCGTACACTGCTGAGGAGAAATTTCAATTCATTTACACAGCAGTTTACCCTTGAACTGAACATTTTCATTTTACTCGTATCTGCATTTAGAAAATTCGAACTGAAATATTACATTTAATGCGACATTTTTATAGCTGACCTAAAAAAGTGCCATTGTCTTATTCATGAAAAGGAATCTGAATTTGTATTCTTTTTGTCAAGTTAGATCTAAAGTTAGCAAAAAAGACATTCCCATCAAGCTTCCAGGTCAAACAGGAAAAGAAAGTAATAAATGAGATAAACTTGATGAATGTTAGTTGTCGACACTAGTTTAATTCCACTGCAGCTGCCTGCACATTGTTTTCACCGCAGACGATTCAAAGAATGCCACTAAGACGCAGCCGGTGTGGAGTCGTGTAGGTAACTTGAATGGGCTTCAGTTTATTGTAGCGTTGAATGGTATCCATAGCAACAAGTGTCACCGGGGTGCCTCAGCAAAGTAGGCAGCAATACGAATGATAAGGTTACAGTACAACTCTGTGGTGTAAACAGGTTATGGGGGAATTTGACAAATACATGTTATTTTAACTTCACAGTGCTTCAAGCCAGTCATTTGTTACATTCTTACTGGCTGATAAAAATAATACAGCATGTGTTGGTCCTGTTGGGACCAGTAAAAGTTCATTTGGACCTGGCTTGGAACTGGTCCCGGTTGGGGTCAGGTAATTTGGTTTTCAGGGGCTCTGGTATCCCAAAGGCCACTACACTACAATGTACTCCATGACCACCCTTATTTTCAAAGTGCTACAATTTAAACTCAACACAGTTCAAGAAATGCCTTGAACTTGACGTAATTCTTTGCAGGTGGTGATTTATTTTGTCATTTCTATGCATTTGCACGGTGTCAGGTGAGTTTCTTTGCAACATAAAACTATTCTGAGTAAAAAGAAGGATTACCAAATAGCAGAGGTACACCATGTCTCCAACTGAGATACAAATTCAGAATTACAAGCTTATACTTCTGCAAAAGCTGTTAAAAGCTTCAGGAAGCGGAACAGTAAGCTCCAGGTTCCAGTGATTTCCTGATGTCAAGACTACGCAGCCTAAAAGAGCTCTTTTCTGTTTAAGATCTAGCCCAACATTCATTCAAACAGTATTGTCTACCATTATACAGAGCACAGACACAAGACCTACTATACTGCATTGGAAAAACATAAATTGCAAGAGGCAGGCTGGGATAAGGAAAGTGACAGAGAAAATGGCATTAAAAAAAACGGTGGCTGAGACTGTAGACGGAGCAGACGGGGATGAGAATTGAAAGAGAGAGAAAGAGAGCCTTCAACAGAGTTTTCTTTGAGAGTTTCCACACAATACAAGGTTTCTATGACGCCCGGGAGTAGCCTGCTGGGCCCTTACAGGCAGAAGTAAGAGGTCTGTTTGGCAGTGGTGGAAAAAATATTCAAATCCTTAAGAAACTGCTCTACAATATAAATGTAATGAATTAAAAATAAGATGTCCTGTATTGAGATTTCTACTCATTACAGCTAAAAGTAAATATGTACCAGCTGTAAAATATAGCTGCACAGTAATTATCAGAAGTACTCGATATATTTTTCAGCCTGCTATTGATTCATCAACTGTATGTACTGTAGGAGAAGTCTTAGACCACTGTAGGAGAGTGGTCTTATCCGTACTTGTTTGGGTAGTTAGCCTGTGGATGTGTATTGTATGTCATGAGGGCAATGTACATTTTACATGCAAAATCTGAATCTGCTAAGAAAGAAAAAAAAACATCAGAGAAATATGTCTCCATCTGACATACAGTACAATAAGCTATTGCACATTGTAAATACTCAAGTAACACTATCCCTGAATAAAAGAACAGTTGTTGAGTAAAGGTACTCACACACATGCAGGTGGTTGGGTTGCACCTGGCAGGCTTGAAGTGACACACTGATTTTACATCTGTGGCAAAACTGAGAAGTGATCTCATCCCAAATCTTTGTTTTAAACAGGTAGACAGGATACAACCTATTATCGCACACACACACAGCAGCAGCTACGTGTAGGCTAAAGCTGATGCAGGTTGTGTGCAGACAGAAAGAGAGAGAGAGAGGAGAGAGTGAGGGTCTGCAGAGCACCACAGCTTCATGATTAATGCGGCTTTTAGCTGCAGCGGAGCCTGGGCCCCCCAAAGCAAACTGGCCGGGTCGCCCGTTCAGCTCCCTTTCCCTCTACTCTCTCTCTCTCTCTCTCTCTCTCTCTCTCTCTCCGTCAACCCAAACCCACTGACTGAGAACCAGCTATATAACCTGCACACCATTGACTACATTTCTACACTAACACTTCAACGTCCGTGCAACCTCCACTGTACCACGTTTCACTTCATTTCACTTCGCTCCCATTGTGAGTCGGCCCTCCAAAGTGGACAAAACCCCACACTTCAGGGACATTATTTTAACCACCACAGGGGGTTGAAAGTCTCTGTGCATAAAGGAGCATGAAATAAAGTAAATAAAGGCTGTGTGGCCACACACTTACTTGGTAAGTGATATAAAATAAAATAAAACATAGGCTAAGTGCAGTAAGGCCCTTTAAAACACACTGCTAAATAAGTGAATATTTAAAAAAGAGACTTAAAAAATACAATCAAGTATAATAAGGTTACTATAAAGTCACCATCGAGTCTAGCCGGTCGGCTAGCCTACCAGATACCCCAGTCCCTAAGATATCTGTCGCAAACACACACTCCAAACATTTAAACGGCAAAGGTGTGTCAGAGGGAAACACTTGCAATCTTGTGACTATTTTATAGACAGCAATTTTAAATGATCTGCTGTTGAGTCCCCGACAGAAAGGCGCACACACCGCGGGGAGACGGGTGAAAATGCAGCAAACCACCGTCTTTCCTCCCGCCTAACATCACACAAACACTCAGCCCGTGACCACTATGTTTCAGTGAAGGGGTCACTCCCCCCACACCCGCCCAACACACACACACACAAACACACACACACACACACACACACACACACTACAATCCCGATGCACCAGCAGCAGCAATAGTTCATTGCAGTGATAGGAGCAGGACACACTGACTCCACAGGCTCCTCAAAGGTCCAGAAACACTAACTGTCATCTGAAAGTAGCCTGTACACTTCGTACACTTTGTGGACCCCTGTGCACAGAGCCGGGAACAAATCCACCACTTGTGCCGCATCCGTTCAGGCACTTCGCATTGGCGCACTTACCTTTGCACTACAGCGAAAACGAGCACAGTTAGTTCCCATTTTGTGAAAAGGCTTTAGAATCCATTAATTCCCGCGTATCTCCTCCTGGTTTATTCAGACATCCACAGTGTGTTTCAGCAGGGAGAGTAATCCAGTGTTCCATCCCGGGGAGAGCGCTTGCAAGCTTCGTTACATCTTTTTCCACAATCCCCACAAAACTATGCCAGGCTTCTTTCAGCGCGTTTTTTCCCTCCTCGCTCCTCTGCCCCCTCTTCTTTCCTCTCCCTCTCTCCCTCTCTGAGGTTGCCTGGTTACCTCTTTCTGTAGGCTGGTTCAGACCGCCGGCCAGCAGCCAATCACAAGGCCGGGATGCACTTAACCCCTCCGCTGCTGAACTGTCCTGATTTCCAGCTTTCAAGGAGTGGGAGTGGAGGGGGGTGAGAAGGAGAAGAAGAAAAGCACTGGGTGATGGTGAAGGATTTGGGAAATGTATATTAACCAAATTATAATAAGCAAGAAAAGATGAAAGGGGAAAGAAAGGGGGGGGGGGGGCTGATGGTGGAAGTTGTGGAAGAAACGTCATCAGACTTGTGCTTCACTGTTCAGTTAGGAAGTGTTAGTTGTAGTTTAGAGGCTGTTAAAGGATGACTGTACCGTCCAAAGTTCACCGTCATCACACGCTCACTTCTTTTCTACACACACATAGTAATTCTGACAAACACACTCATGACTCATGAATGCACGCAAGCAGTCGTCATGCTGAAGCCTTTACCCAGTCATTCAGCATACACTATTGATTGGTTAACCACCCGCAGCCTCCATCGTGTGTGTGTGTGTGTGTGAGGGGGGGGAGAGAGAGAGAGAGAAAGAGAGAGTCATGGACTTGGAAAACTCACCATGGTGTCTAACCTTCTGACTGAGAGTGGGAGCTCACTTACTGTACGTTTTTGGAAGTGAGAAAAAGTGTTAAAAAAACTAACTAAAAAAGACAATGTGGGTCTAAAGAGAGAATGTACAGTTTCCTTACTGTCATTTATTGATTAATCTGCACAAGACTGATAAGTAAAGCTATACTGACCGCACTGAATGTTATAGCATTTTGCAGTTTCTTACCTTTCCTCCATTCTCCTCAAGCCATAGCCCCCCTAATTCACACCTCCTTTCACTTTTCTACCCCTGAACGTCCTCCTCTCTCTTTCCCTTCCAGTTCCTTGCCTCAGATCGTCCTCCTCTCCAGACAAGTGTCGCTGTCGGGGGCTTGAGTTCCTCAGCGTGGACACAATTCCTCTGATCTCTACAAAGACTGGAAGACGAGCAGCAGTCTTCCAGCTAAACCTCTTCTTCCACATTCAAATAAGGATGTTGGTTTGGTTTCAAAGTTGGTAGAGACACAAGGTTGACGTACAAAGTAATTGCACGAAAGAAAGCCTCCAGTGTGTAAAGACCTTAATAATACTCAAACCAGCCTTGGTTATTATCAGTCAACATGGTTGGTAGTTAAACAAGAATGGGATAGAGTCTATACTGTTAAAGCCTGGAGGTTACAAGCCAGAATCTTGGTAGGGATTTTAAAGCTTTCCTATAAGTCAGTGGGGACATATCCCTAGCATTGTAATGTAAATCTACTCCTGTGTATTAAAACCTTATTTAAATCCTCATTTCTCCATCTCATCAACCTCACGTTTCGCCCAAAAGTTCTCGCCCCCCTCCTTTCGTCCTGAACCACACCACCTCATCACTCTGCCCTGCCTCTGTTTTCCTACCTAAGTATAGCTGTAGTTTACCTTCCCTATCTGTGCAGAGCCCTCCAGTCTATCTCCCTCCCACACTTCAGTATCTTTACCCTTTTTGCCATATCTCCTTCCCTCTGTATTTCCCTCCCTCACTCATCTTCCTCCTCTCTCTCACAGTCTCTGTCTGTCTGTCTGTCTCAGCTTGGCTGAACAGATAACTCCTGCTGGATGCTCATGTGGGTAAACCAGCAGCTATAGCTTTCCCTCTTTCCTGTCACTCCTATGTCACACACACACATACACACACACACACACTTTATGGGAATCTCCAGATGGTTAAGATCTCTGGTGAGAACGTGAAGGTCAGCTCCCTCGTACTTTCACAAGATTAGGATTCCTCTAATACACACATACGCAAGAAAAGAGACATAATCAAAAAAAGAAAAATGATAGGGGCCGACAAGAAGACAAGAGACAGAGAGAGAAAAACAGAGAAAAGAAGAAAAAAATGGAAATGTATGCGTATTATCAGCCAAATGGGTCAAACTCGTTAAAGGCAACAAAGGCAGCTCTCTAATTGCCTGAGCACAGCTCAGCACTGCTGAGCTACAGTAGCAGCAGTACAGTACAGTGGAATAGCTTCTGACAGTCAGTTCATCATTGGACATACAGTAAGCCTGATTAAAACCTTAAGCTATGTACCATGTAACATATTGACCAACAACATTTAAACTGCATATACATCAGATTTATGGTAAGTATTAGAACATGTTCATGTGGATGAGGGAATCTCTGGATAGAAAGGATGCCAACACTGAGCTCAAACCGGTGCTCGACAGAGAAGACAATGAGACAGGATTTGGGGCATGAGATCTGGAGCATATGGTTATAATTTATATATAGACTTTTAAAAGCAACGTCTCAAAAAAACGCAAAGTAAGAAAAGGTAGTGGAAGAAAAAACATTTAAAATACCTGGTTCTCTGCCCTACCTTATATAAATATACAATATAGTAACCAAGATGAATTAATCTTATTATCTGGTCCATATGTTACAATTGTGTTGAATATGTAAATCCAGTAGATTAAATCAATAGCACAACACATCAGGGTGAAGGCCTGTCCATGTTTTGCATACATAATGCAACATAATGATGTGCCATCACATACACATTTCTAGGTTGTAGGTGAAGTAGCAGTCCTCATTTAAACATGAGTCTTACTGCAATTGGTAAAATACTTAACAATTTTACACGTTTAACACAATTGAACCATTTGGAGAAAATAAAAAGATTAATCTTATTTTCAATTATCTTTTCTACTGTATGATATTTTTATGATGTAAATATATATAAATATGTGTATGGCAATGGCTGGTTGAATAAGAAATGCCTAGAACGTGTCCATCGTACGAGATGAAGCAATTGGCTGGGTGTAGACAATATAAACATCTTCACTGCCACTGCCTCCTCTTACTCTGATGAAGACATGATGTTGGCAAAATGTTGGTTGATGCACCTCATTAAAAGTATGAACTATTACCCGGTACTCCAGATTTCCTCCATACTATATTCAAATACGACTTATAGTCACATGATATTGCAGTCAAACATTAGTTGGCGTCCTCTGAAAAGGTGTCAATACGTCTGGAGGTGAATTTGAGAGATGCATCTAGACTGGAATGAGATTAGCTTTGACCCAAATGCACAAACGAGTACACAGTGACCTGTCTCACCTACTATCTCCCATACTGTTTATTAAGCTACAAACACCACGATGCTGTGTGTGGATGTGTGAGTGAATGAATGACAGAGAGAGGGAAGGCAGAGGCAGATGGAACAGAGCTATGAAGCTGGAAACCCCCTCCACCACCACCACGACAAATCACAGCATAACCGTAACTATCAAAGCATGCCACTCTTCAATAACTCAGATGTATCAAGATATCATGTGCCTGACAGATGTGAAGAGAGTAAAAGAGCATGTGGAGATGAGAAAAGATGGTTTACGAGAGAGAAAATACATTGAATCTGAAAACTGTATGTGCACACATGCAGAGAAGTTTTGACAATGTGTCAGGCCATTCTTATTGCTCTCTCTTATGTAAATAAAGTGAAAAAGAGACAGAAAGGGGGAGACTCCTGAGGATCATCACAACTTAAATCTAGGTGACAGGTTGACTTGTGTGTATTTTGTTAAGATAGAGGGTAGGGGGAGCTAGTGTGTGTGTGTGTGTGTGTTAACCCGCAGGGGGTTCGATATAAGGATGTTGAAATGTCACATACGTTTATGCTTTCATCAGAATGTGTAACTTGGAGGGCTTTTGCCTCTGGGAGGAACCATCATAATTCATCATATTTCATTAGGACATTTCACACATTCACACGTCACACAGTTTCCGTTTAGAACAGAGGGGAAGTAAAGTATATCAAATCCCACCTCTGTATGAGCTTCACTGTTAACGCCGCTGCCAATCACAAACTCGCTCTACTCATAGTAACATGATGATGTACTGATCCCAGCTCAAGAAGTTTTACATAGACTATAATGTATAACATCAGCAAGTTCTGGTGTGTGAAAAAAAACTAAATAACCGTTTGTTAGATGAGACGAAACAATCATATAAATACGTTAATCTAAAGTAATTGTAAAGTATTTTGTGAATGTGCACATGTATCATAATAGGAACATAATTTGTGTCTGAGAAGTAATTAAAGAAGGTTATTAGCAGAAAAGAATTGGCGGGGTCTTACTGGAGGTGACAGGAGGCAGTAGTGATAACATTAGCAACAACATTAGAAACTGTTTTTCAAGAAAGAAATTGTCAATGGAGCTCTAATTTTCCTCTTATTTTTGTTTGCCAGTGACAATTTTCTAGCTTGGCTTTATCTATTTATTTATTTATCCATTTTGTGCTTTTGCAGCAGGTGGTGCGGTTACATGAGGGAAAGAAGCTTACCATGAGGTGGAATTAATCTGGTCAGACAGTTCCTACCCCTGTCAAATGGTCTACAATCTCTCTTATTATTTACATGTGAACATTCCCCATATAAGATAAGCTTGTGTGTAGATGTTTTGTTGCCTGTTTTGATAAACACACGTTTAGAGTGACACTCTTAGAGGAGACTCAACCTGCAATGTGTTCACATATAAGTAAAATCTCTGAATAAGGATTTTCAGAGTACAGGCTCAGTGATGCAGCAGACCCCAAAGAGTTGATATTCAGCATTTTCAAGAACTAGAAATAACTTCCACATAAAACACAGGCATTCAAAATCATGCGATATTAAAGACCATACTAAACTACTACGACACTAAATGTGTTTTCATCCACCTATATGCATTTTCTTATTTGAGCATAAAAAATGTGGAAACACCAGTTTACCAACAGTTGGCACCCAACTGGGGAATCAGCACAACCAGCTGTTTATCTGGATTCCCCCAACTCCTAATAGTCACATAACAGTAGTGAATGAAAATATCACATTCATTTGCACTTTCTTTTTCCAATTTTCTTGAAATTCAATTAAAAATTGTGTTATATTTGGATGGAAACCTGTCTACTGAGAGACCTTTCTAATATCTAACAACACCAAGTTGATCCTTGTTGAGAATAATCGTCATATAATAATCGTTTTGAAGAACACAAACACAGACAATAACTCTCGTGGCTGAGATGGGCTGCACATTTGATGTTGTGAGATCAGTTAAGATACATTTTCCCAGCTGATTCAACAGCCTCTGTTCTCCAGACAATAGTGTTCCTTGGGCATGAGGCACTGCTCCCATGATGAAGCTTGGAACATTCTTCTCTCATCAATCAAGGCACCATCCCATAGAGATAGAGAAAAATACAAGAAATCTACATCATAAATCTTTCTTTATTCCCTGTTCTTGCATGTTTAATTTATGAAGGTGTTAGATATCATGTCAACACATCAAAGGACCCAAGAATGAACTGAGAGACTAATATAACTAAAGTCAGGTGTTACCTTGTTGTACAAGTGTATAAATCATGCAACAGTTTTTGGACCTCTACAATTACAAAGACATGTATTCATCCATTGTTACTGCATAATCCACTGCACCCTATCCTTTCAGAGATCTACATCAATTGAAGCACCTGGTCAAACTGCTTGTTAAGACCAACCCTTGTGCTCCCAGAGACAAGTCCTTATTGCAGACAGCCAGTGCATGCACACTTATCTCTGGAGAAATGCATCAAGTGTCCAAAAATAAAAAAATCAAATCAAAAAATCATACATCAGTGTGAATTGGAGTTGATAAGACAATCTGCTGTACACCACATTCCTCCTGACTACCCTCTGCTCCACTGGACTGAATTGTGAAACTGATGCTGCTCAGCCTCTGTTAAACTGTGTGTGTGTGTGTGTGTGTTTAGGAGAGGGGGGTGATGGTAACACTGGGAGAAAGAGAAAAGTGAAGAGGGCAGAGGAGGTGGAACAAGTCAAGCTGACATAGTTTCAGTGTATTCTCAACATTGTAAATAATGCAAGATGGGCTGTTTCTCGTGGATGTTGTCTTCATTCATTTTTAACTGGTTCAGTTACACAGTAGTAATCCAGCTCTCTCTCCCCCCTCTCTGTGTGCCAGCATGTATGTCTGGATATGTGCAGGTGTACGAGCGCAGGCATGAACTTAATGTGATAAAATCACTTTTTAGTTGAGGTCACAAAAAACAAGCAGGTTAATGGCTTGCTGCTAATTGTTATTTTTTTTATTGTTGCTGCAGTGCTGCTTCTTTGGTGACGATTCAGAAAATCTGACTTTCATGATTCATATAAAACTTACTTAAGCTTTTACATTGCGAAAATACTTAATTTATATTTAACTTTTATATTTAATTTAATAATAACATCTACCCACTGAATGGCCATGGCCTCATAAAATAACCCCAGTCACTGTCACAATGTGGCTTTGGGATGCGCCTCTTGATGGCTCTGCCAAGACAGTCTTGACTCTCTTGATTATCACAATTTCATGTTTACAAAGCAGATTTCCCTACTAAGGCCGAGCAGCAGAATGCCAAAACACAATGCTGAAAGCAAGGACACAGTGGGAACTCCAGTCCTCTGCGTGCTTTCCGAGGCTTGATAATACATCTAACTGCATTACATTAGTTCATTAAGTCAGGCACACTGTTGATGAAACCCTCTGACCTCCACCTCAGCCTAAACTCACAGCATGTGTGTGTGTTTGGGACAGAAAGTGAGTTTCTGTGGCAGTGTGTCTACATGTGCTCGGGTTGGTGAGTGAGGGCTGCCCGGGGCTCATTGCTCATCTCAGTGGGTATAAATAGAATAAGAATATAAGAGCATCATAGTGTGTCTGTGGGGTGTCTGTGGGGTGGAGAGGCTGCTCAGAACAAAAAAAAAACCTGGGTCTGATAGCAGGTGGATGGGCTGCAGGATTCAAAGCTAAACGAATGTTGAATCTAATAGCAAATTTAATTGTTTGTTGAATTGAAAACATATCAGATGTAGTTGCAGGCTGTAGGATTTATAAAGAAACAACCTGTTGCGGCCTCCCAACACAATTCCAAATAAAAATGATGACAATATGGTTTAATCTGATGATGTAGACATTTTTTTTTTGTTTTAGTAATTTCAGGTTCAACAGGTTCAAAACAACATACCTGTAGCAGAGTTTGCAGCACTCTGCTGTGTGTTGCCACCAGTACCATCTGGTTTGTTTAGACATTGTCTCGCTGTGCATTCACTCCCTTCCAGTTCCTTGCCTCAGATCGTTTGGTTTTTGTGTGACTAATGTGAAAAATGGAGATGACTGCTATGTATCTTATGCATTTTTCAATTCTAATCTGTTCTACTCACTCTGTCACCACATGCTATGTTTACTAATTTTAGCTTTGTCCAAGATCATTGCATAGTTCACCCTTTCACTATTCCTCATTCACAATAGTACTCAATAGTTTACTCTATAGTGAAGAGTCAATTGAGATATAAGACACTGATCGTCATTTTACATCATCACTGACAGGTGTGAAGTCACAAAAAGGTAATCTGTGCATCTATGATATGCAAAACATTGCACTGTGTGATTGTTAGCAGAAAAAACTTAATAATTCATAATAATAATTCCATTGTGGGGATTTAATATAGTTTATAAAAAATGTTCACACAATTTGGACAGTAGTATATAATAGGAAGTGATTTCAGAGACAGCGGTAGTTTGGTTCAACAGCAGCTGAACAAAAGGTTGAACTGGCTGAACAAATGGCAGGCTATGATGTGATGACAGGGCAGCATTATTCAACAGATGGTGTGTTTGATACACACAAACTGTGAGCTACGAGAATTCAGTAAATACCTGGACGTCACCACACCTGGTGTCCATATCACTGCTCTTCAAAGAAGGAAAATACACCTGGAGGAGGGGGGGTGAGGAGGGGCAAAGAGGGGAGGGGGGTATAGCATTAAGAAAAAGCACTTGTCAGGTAGCCCATTAGAGTACCATTACAATACCAATCTCTGCTCCCCATCTTTCCCTCTGTGTGTGTGTATGTGTGTGTAATTCTCTTTGTGTCTTTGTGTGCCTCTAGTCACCAGCAGGGAGATGAGATCATTACCTGTGACTGCGAGGCTAATGTCACACAGCCTCAAAACACACGTATATACATGCACATAAACACACACACACACAAGAAGACTAAAGAGGCTAATGTGACTCTGCCTCAATAACAAAACTATGGTGACCGCGGGGCTTGTCTCCATTCGGATAAGGCAGCCTGTTTTACAACCTCCTTCCAACACTGGCAGACAAGAGAAACAAGAGAAGAGAAGAGGGAGAAATGACAGGAGGACGAATAGAAGGGCATCTAATTGGAGACATGGTGGGAACGAACAGCCATCTCTCTCTTTCTGGTGGCTAAAAAAGCTGAATTGCACTGTACAGAGAAAAAGGTACAGGTGCAGACATAATGTATGGCTCAGAATTAGCTAATCAGCAGTTGTGGGAATGTGAATGACAGATAAGGGGAGATGTAGAGGGGGATGATGGGAGGGGTGCAAATGGAGCACAAGGTGGAGATGACTGGCCTGGCCTCTAATTAACTTATCCATCAGATCTATGGCTCTTACTCACTATTACTACTGTAACATGTCAGTGTGGTGTGTGTGTAGAGACAGGAACCTTAAGGGAACATAGATTTGGTGTCATTTGGAGAAGTTGTGGTGGCTGTTTTATACTTGTATGGATTTTAAAGTAAAAGTTAACGTGTTCAGTTCAGTTCTAGTGTTTCATTACTAACTTGTCTCTCAAAGGGAAGTTGGATCAGCCAATCAGCTTGTTTTTCGACCCACTGGACCACAAGCAACAGAGTGTGATTTGAGAGGTACAGTATGCGAGTCTGCTCCAGTGCCAGCCTCTGCAAACACAAGACCTTTCTATATGAAACAAAAGTACAATTATCACATAAGCTTGCAAAAGCAGGCAGCAAAGTGTGTGTTTGTATGTGTGTGCGGGGTGTTTCAGTGTAATATTATGGAAGCTTATCCAGAGTCTCCACTGCTTTGTGAATCTGGTGAGTTGATTGTAATACACACCATTAATACAGCATGACCCCACAGCAGGCTTATTAAAGGCTTCAATTATGAACAATGATACCATTTCAAGGGTTGTATTATGATGTGATGTGGAATCTGCATCTCCTCTCTTTCTCTCTCTCTCTCTCTCTCTCCTTGTTACTATATACGCTTTTTCTTTATGCCGCAAGTTTCCAGAGGGGAGACTTTAATGTACGTACTGTGAATGCTATGTAGTTACTGTGTTTCATAAATGAAAAAAAAAACAATTCTCGTTTCAGGAAAATAAAGCTAGAGGTGCACTTGTTTATTCTAGTGCTGCTTGGATGCACAACAACAAACTGTGTCAGCCCACATTTCACCCCCCCACGCTGAACTACATATGGTAATGCTGTGGCTGTCTTTCTCCCCCTAGTCTGTCCCTCCTCCAGTCATCTCTTTAATTGTCTCTTTCAATCTAATTTTGTTTTCAATTTCAATTACTTAAGCATCACATTAGGATTAATGGTAAGCACAAATAGCATTAACAATACAATTCACAAAACGTGTGATTTCAACCCCTCTCTCTCTCTTGCCCTCTCTCTCACCTCCCAAACACACACACCCACTAGTGTCCCTCTCATAATCATGTTGCAATCATGTGAAAAAGCGTAGGAATATTAAATATTAACTGCACATTCATTCTAGGCAAGCAGACTATGAAATGAATTAATCATGGTGTACAAGGCTGTCTAGATTGTTATCCTTTATCCTTATCTGCCTTCATGTGCTGTGAGGATGCTTCCCAGGAAATTAACAGTAGCAAATGAGAGAGACCAGTGTGTGCACCCAATGTATGTATATACAATACGTGTGTGTGGGTGTGTGTGTGTGTGTGTGTGTGTGTGTGTGGGGGGGGGGGGATATTGACGTGCCCATTTGAAGCATGTCACTAAATGCCACATGATTCCACTTGCTCATCCCACAAATGTTTCTATGACCGAAAATACATTTGTTTAAAGGAGCAATCCACCATTTCTTTTATGTCACGGGCAATTTACTAGTCATAGGTGGTACTGCTGAGCCAGTGAAAAAACTGTTGTATGCTGTCTTCTGTGGTTTGGGAAGGAGCCTTTTAACGCCTGATGATGTTTAGTGAAGTCAGCAGGGTTATCGTAGAGGCTACACATTTATAACAGTAAGCATCCGATACAAACTGTGGCTGTGGAGTTTGAAAGATGTGAGTGTTTAGCAGGCAAGGAGGGTCTGACAAAAGATGCTACAGAGTTGCATTATGGGAAGAGCTTTATAAAGTTCAGTGTCTCAAAATTAGCAGTATATTGAAGAGTGAGTGGAGAGAAGAGAAGAGGAGAGTTTCTTTCTGGCCACACTTTAGTGCCAACACTACTTTGCTTTAGGAATGATTCTCTCTTAACCATATTTTTCTTTTTCTCTCTCCCTCTCTTCATCTCTCTGCCATCGCTGTCTCTCCATCTCTCACGCTTGATGGCCCCCCTGCATGCTCCTAATAACCCATGATGAGTCCTCCACACTTGAGCACCCTCCCATCAGAAACCCGCTGAGACTCACAAACACACACACACACAAACACACACACACACACACACACACACACACACACACACACACACACACACACTACCCTTCTGTGTCGGACATAGAGGGGTGCGGGTTGTGGATGATGACAGCCATCAGCAGGGCAATTAATGGGCTCGTCCCCTGGTTACAATACAACAGAGAAGAGAAGCAGGAAAACAACATTAGCCAATATGGCTGGATCTTAACAGTATAATTAGCCCAGCATGCTGCTCCCCATTTGGGTGCGAAAACCCAAAAGCACAGCCAGTTATGATGCAAAGACTTGGTGAAGGATGCGGACCAAGGAGAGATGAAGTGGAGATGAATGTGGAATATGAGGCAGGACAAGAAAAAACACACACTCAATTCAAAAGGTAAGATAAGAATAAACAACAGCTCTGTAGAAATAATCAGCAGAAATGTGGCTCTGTTTTACACTAAAAGAGGAAGAAATGTAGGAAGGGAGGGATTAACAGAGCCAAATAAGCATAGAGAGAGTGATGGAGGTAAAACAGAGTACTGAGAGGGAAGCATAGAGGAGAAGTGGACGAAAGGAGGGAGAGGAGAGTGGTGTAGACACAGGACCATGCTCGTAGCATACTGATGCTGCTGTAAGACATGCAGTCAGCGTGGCCTCGGCTATGCAACCAAGCATGTGCTGCAGAGGGCTGGGCTGCCTCATAATCGTGTGTGCGCACTTTCATGTGTGCATGTATTGTTGATTATGATGTGTGAAAATAATACAGCAATGGAAACACGGGATTATAGAAGAACATGCACTTTATGTGCTTCTGAGTTTGTAGGTGGGTGCACACGTGTGAAAATGTCTGTCTGTCTGTGTGTGCACCGTGTGCTGCAGTGGGCGGTGGGTTGTTCATTATGCTGTGTGTGTTTCCCCCTGCAAAGCCTCTGTTATCACAACACAGAGCCCCGGCAGCTACTACGCTAACTCTGTTACCATACCTTAGTCCCATGGGAGCTTCCTATAGCATATTCTGCTCCTCAAGGACAGAATACAGGAGCGCCACCAGAAACACAGACCACCATAACAAGCAGCTCAACTCATGAACTCCTGCTGATCAACGTGGAAGAATGGAAAGAAAGTAAGTCTTTGTATATGTTTATATTTCTCCTGAATGTTAAGTAGTAAGAATGATAAGTTCCATTTTACCCTATTATACATTTACACACTCTGTATTACATGGAAAGATTGCAAAAAACATAAAGGAAGAAGAGGAAGAAAAAAGAAAAAGAAAGTCTTGCTGTTAACAGAGAGTGGTAGTAGTAGGAAAAAAAAGAAAAAAATTAAGTGAATCATATTGTTCAACTGTCTATAATTTTTTTCACAAGCATCAATTTGAATTACATTGAAATGTTCAGCTAAACAACAGGAATTGACTCAGATATTATTATAACTGCTCCCCACTGTAACGTATAGCCAGAAGGCTGCCTGTATAATCTCACCATTCTCTTCCTGCTCTATTTGACTCTGTCCAGGACACAACAGGAGGCTTGCTCTTCCTTTGTGTCTCACTCAATCCCTCATCTTCACTCGTCTCTCAGAAAGTGATCCAGAAATGGATTTCATTCATTAGCAGAGATGAGAACAGCTTGCAGGGGGTACAAAAGTGCCTTTTTTCTGTGTTTCCAAAAGTGTGCCACATTGTGAAAAATTGGAGGGAAATAAAAAAAAAAAAGCTCAGCAATGTTCTCCTCCATCTTTAATGAAAGAGAATGAGAGGAGCTGTCGCTTTCTGTCTCCCACTGCTCCACCACAACCTGATTACTGTCTGATGATGATGGCACTACTTCCTGACATCTAATTGAAATAATTGTGTGTAATCACTTTAAAAGACTGGCAGGAGACATGCGAGCGATGAGAAGTAGTTAAGAAAGGCAATGGCATTTTAATTGAATCTTCACAGAAGCATCTGATTCCATCAAACAAGTATAAAACCACCAGGAGACAGGCAGAGACACAGCGGTGGCACAGTTCAATTGAGAGATGAATAGTGGGGTAATGGGTTTAGGGGCTGTGAAAAAGAGCAGGGTTTAGGTGGATATGCTTCAGCCATTCTCTCATACTCGCACACTTTGTCCCAGATAATCTGTAAGAAATCTTCAGAGTACCACACTGTATCCAGGTTGACTTTCCCAGAAGCTGATCTTTAATACAATGTTTCACATAAACAACCCAAGCAGGGATTTTGTACCCAAGCTGACGGCTTGTGATAACAAGGCAAAGACACCTTGCGAGTTTGCTTGGGATGGATTTTTGACTAAAATGCTCAGTCTGGACGTGTACAGCAGTTGCTGTTCCGCGGGCCTGTGCACCACGGGGCCACTCTGTGGATTTCCGAAGGCCCATATCACACAGAGAGCCCAGGCCGGGGAGAGCCTGTCCACAGCCATTTCCCTACTCTTTAATCTCAGCGGCCGACTGGAAAGAGCAGCGCTGCACATTCCATTAATGTAAAGTGGGGCTTGAAGGCCCGTAATTTATTGGCTCTGCAGGCTCGCCTCCCCTCATCTCACTCATACTGGCTCCTGGCCACCAAATACTCCCCCTGATACCCGCCGACATGCAGCACCCTGCGCTCAGCGTTTTAAGCTATTTCGCTTTCTTTATCCCTTTACCTCTCCCTCTATACTCCTCCTCTCTCTGCTTCTCCCTCTATCTACTCTCTCTTCATATTGGTTGTCTCAATATCTCTCTCAGTTCTCTTGCTTTACCTACCATGCGTACATTCAGAGATTCCCTGTGCAGAACACCCCACCACCCCTCCTCGCTCCTTCTCTCAGTCTGGACTAATTGTCATGATCTGTGCTACTGGCAAGTGTGTCCTCCTGACCCTTAAACTGCCAGGATGCCAGACAGTAGCAGAGAGACTGATGAGGGACAAGCGAGTAAGAGGCACGTTGAGAGAGAACCAAAGAAAGAGAAGCAGAGAAAGAGAAAGCTAAAGTGTTTCTTGTTTGTAAGCTTTTTATTTGCTCAGTTATTTTGATTAATGTCAGGCCATATTTTCAATCTTTCAGGTTTTTGTCTTGTCACCAAAGTCAAAACAACAACTCTTCATAGGAGTGAATACACGGGAGTTATTCTCTCCAACAAACACTCTGCTACACACTAAACACTACCTTGCAGTGTCCTACTGGTTCGACCCTCCACAGACTTGCAGCATTCAGAAACAGAGATACACCAAAACATGTTCTTTTGTAGGAACAGAGCGCACAAACAAACACAGTTTTCCTCAACCTCTGTCACCAGTCAATAAAACTTTTCTCTGAGACAGTCTATATACTGAAATACTGAGACAAACAGCCTCTGCTGTTCTACAAATTTTAGATGACGCAAGCACCAGAGTCACCAGCACATGAGCTGGTCTGTAATGAACTTTATGTTGCATGACCTCCCTCACATATCTAGGCAGACCTGCTGGAGCAAAGGACCCTGGAGTTACATCAACTACACTGTTGTAATTGTTTTGTAATATAAAGTCACTGTTTTATGTGTTGTGTGAGTGCAAAATGTCTCCTGCGTGTATTGTAGTACTTTAGAATTAAGACTTAATTTGGGAAATGTAAAATCCATTTTAAAGTTAAAGAACCTCTGAAGGCTATTTACCAAAGGCATTTAATAAAGCTATTAGTAAAATTATGTTTGATTTGTGTTATTAGTTTAATTATTTCAGTAAGACCAGTGGCTATAGTAATTTGATCACTTAGGTTTACCCATATCATGTTTGGTATTATTTTATTGACATAAATTAAACCTTTCCACATCTGTTATCAGCAAAGTTGTGCTATGATTCAAGTATGATTTGAGTCTGATACCTCCACAGGTTACCTTTGGTCCCCTCCTGGTCCGCTCCTTCAGTCCACACACGATTGACTAGCACATCCACCAAATCACAGTTAGTAACTGCAATTTTATTTATCCATTTCGGTTTCCGATTGAACACTCACCACAAGAGTATTTGGTCAATAATCCTTAATCCTCTCTTTTTTATATATACAAAGTCTAATTTATGCTCCATTTATCAGTGTCTTGTGTTTTTGTAGTTAATTTGAAGTTTAGTTTAAAATAAATGTGCCCTGTTTGCTAATAACATTTTGGTTATTAAACTTAACATCTGTACTACACCACTCTATATTAAAAGTAATTGTGATTGCGTTTACTTAAATAAATACATTTTTTGGATCACCGAACAATACAAACACACAATAATCATCTCATCTCAATTCATCTCATACACTGAACAAAAATATAAATGCAACACATTTGTTTTTGCTCCAATTTTACATGAGCTGAACTCAAAGAGCTAAAACGTTTTCTATGTACACAAAAGGCCTATTTCTTTCAAATATTGTTCACAAAATTGTCTAAATTCGTCTTTGTGAGAACTTCTCCTTTGCCGAGATAATCCATCCACCTCACGGGTGTGGCATATCAAGATGCTGATTAGACAGCATGATTATTGCACAGGTGTGCCTTAGGCTGGCCACAATAAAAGGCAACTTTAAAATGTGCAGTTTTAGTGTTTTGGGGGGGCCGGGGGGGTCAGAAACTCAGTCAGTATCTGGTGTGACCACCATTTGCCTCACGCAGTGCAACACATCTCTTTCACATAGAGTTGATCAGGTTGTTGATTGTGGCCTGTGGAATGTTGGTCCACTCCTCTTCAATGGCTGTGCGAAGTTGCTGGATATTGGCAGGAACTGGAGCATGCGGTCGTATACGCCGATCCAGAGCATCCCAAACATGCTCAGTGGGTGACATGTCCGGTGAGCATGCTGGCCATGCAAGAACTGGGATGTTTTCATCTTCCAGGAATTGTGTACAGATCCTTGCAACATGGGGCCGTGCATCATCATGC
>JAVQJL010011666.1:0-13859 GCA_036024295.1 Nannoperca obscura
TAACTCACACAATGAGATATCGAGATCGTTTGAGTGAGCGAGTGATTGTCGCACAGAGAGAGAGAGAGAGAGAGAGAGAGAGAGAGAGAGAGAGAGAGAGAGAGCGAGAGATCGACGCACAGAGAGAGAGAGAGAGAGAGAGAGAGAACCTCCTCTAGGCGCCTCATTACTAATTTGCCGTGCAATTTTCTTGCGCTCCTGTGAACCTGCTTTGGACATCTCTGACTCCACGCGCTGCCATCTCACCTAAAAATCTTTGACATGGAGTCAGTCACTCTTCCTTCAGACGCTCTTGGCGATTTTACCGACAGCTACTCGGTTTCCACAACTCCTTCTTTAAATGTTTCGTCCCCCGAGAATCGCAACGAGACCAACAGGGCAAGTCTAATCATCGCGGTTTCTATCACGGCTCTCTACTCTCTCATCTGTGTGGTGGGACTGCTGGGAAACCTGCTTGTAATGTACGGGGTGGTCAGGTAAGAAACATATGATTAACAAAAAACCATAAACTAATGAGCAAAAGCAGAAACATATTGTAAAGGAAGAGAAACATTTGTTAATTGTCACTTTGATATTTACTGGCTGGCTGTTCTGATCAAGACTCAGTAAGGAAATTATAAATATATGTTTTTAAATCATCAGGGATCGTTTCAAATGGTCTAAAAGTACCCCACAAACTCACATCTGGGAATATTTGATGTTCTAGGACTATAGTAGTACTTTTTCAAAATGGAAAATGTATTAAAATACGTTATCACTGCTGTATAACTTCATTTTATGATGGTCCTTTGTAATTTCCCACTGTTTCAGTCTGAGAGCCACTCTCTAACACACACACACAAACACACACACACACACACACACACACACACACACACCTTCTACAAGCAAGAGGGGAGGGAGAGTTGTGTGATCTACAGCTTAGTGTTGAAATTACTTCATTGCACCAATTATTTTTCTGTCAGGAATGATGTTGATGACATTGATGATTCATTTGCATGGGAAATGAAAACTGTATGTAGCACGTTGAACCCCTCACCTGCAACTCAAAAGCAATGACTGTGGTGCTGCACTTATTATTTCATGTACTGAAGACTTTGAGGATCCTTGTCATGTTGATTTGTTGTTGAACTAATGCGGCTTAAATAAGAAAGCAATGATGGTGATGGGTTGACCTCCAGTGTCAATCAATCATCTCACTGAACTGCTTCTTATATCCCTGGTGGAATTTTGTTAAATTCAGAATAATCGAACAAAGTAAGTATAAAAGACATCGTGCCCATTCTCTCCCTGGAAAAACAATTCCAATTTACAGAGTGAGATCAGTGTGTGTAATGTAGTAAATCTCTTTATGTGGGGGATTAAGATAAAAGGTAAGACACCCCTTTGTCTTCCCTCGTTCCTTCAGAGCCCTTTGCAGCAATATAATTAAATGTGACATATTGCAGACTCTGTGGAGGAATCCATCTTTAACCAGCCAGACGACATGTTCAGCTGGCATTCAGACGAGACTGGTCACTGGCAAAAGATGAAAAAAAAAAGTGAATCTGAAAATCAAGGAGGAGTTTGGATCTTGGATCTTTCAGTGGTGAATCGACTCATTACATAGAAGTGTGGTTTAATGGAAGCTTACAGAGCACAGAAGCTCTCGTGCATTTAATTTAATGGCATAAGAACATTATGCATCTAAAAAGCACTTTTTTAGTTTGATATTTTTCGAGGGGAATTAGCAGATTGTTGGTTTGAAAGATGAAATGGATTAGAGCAAATAATAAATTGGTTTCTAACCTTGAAATGTTTTAATGGAAATTGTAAGTCAACCACACTTGACTACTTCTTTGTGACACAGCAGCAGGCAGACCTTGAAAACAAAATAAAATCCTATCCAACTAACAGCAGACCCTGTCAACTATGAGTTATTACTTTTCTGCCAACCAACCAGGTACACCAAAATGAAGACCGCCACCAACATTTACATCTTCAACCTGGCTCTCGCCGACGCTCTCGCCACCAGCACCCTCCCCTTCCAGAGCGCCAAGTACCTGATGAGCACATGGCCCTTTGGGGAGCCGCTATGTAAAGTGGTCATCGCCATCGACTACTACAACATGTTCACGAGCATCTTCACGCTCACCATGATGAGTGTGGACCGCTACATCGCTGTTTGTCATCCGGTGAGGGCACTGGACTTCCGCACGCCTGCCAAAGCCAAGCTCATCAACGTCTGCATTTGGATCCTCTCCTCTGCCGTCGGAGTCCCTGTGATGATCATGGCTGTTACCAAAGTGACAGAAAAAGGTGAGGGACTCTATTTGTTGAAGAAGAAAATGCTGAAAATTACCATCATTGTGTAAAAAACTTTTTTCATCAGCACAAGCTTTTTAGCACTTTTACTGGCAAGTGATTATTTCAAGGGGGTAATCATGCCGTAAAAGAGAACACATTTGTGCTGGGTTATTAACTTAAATTAGCCTCTCCACAAGGTCCTCTATTAAACTTCTAATTGTTATAACTTCTCAGGAAACACTGCCTGCGTGCTCAGATTCCCTAAACCTGAGTGGTATTGGGACACATTGATGAAAATCTGCGTGTTCATCTTTGCCTTCGTGGTTCCCGTCCTGGTCATCACCATCTGCTACGGTCTGATGATCCTGCGGCTCAAGAGCGTTCGCCTGCTCTCTGGCTCCAAAGAGAAGGACAGGAACCTGCGACGGATCACCCGCATGGTCCTGGTGGTCGTGGCAGCCTTCATCATCTGCTGGACCCCCATCCACATCTACATCATCGTCAAGACCATGGTGAATATTGACCATAAGAACCTCCTGGTCATGGCCAGCTGGCATCTGTGCATTGCGCTGGGCTACACCAACAGCAGTCTCAACCCTGTGCTTTACGCCTTCTTGGATGAGAACTTCAAAAGGTGCTTTAGGGATTTCTGTCTGCCCTATCGCTCCCGCCTGGAGCAGAACAGCTTCTCTAGAGTGCGCAATAGCACACGGGAGCCTGTGTCTGTTTGTGCTCGTGCGACGACAGAGAGACCGCCGGCCTGACTAGACATGGACCAGTTGGGGGGAAGGACAGTTCAGGATGACCTCCAGACTGAGGTCACACACTTCTCCACCACAGGAGTCTGAGTCCGCAGATGTAGACTTGTGACCTATCATTTATGTAAATTATCGATTGTGTATACATCCCAGTAGGTTTGTTACACACAATTCTTTCAGGATTGTCTTTTCAGGATGATCACAAACATGCCTGTGTGTGCCTGTGCATAAGGAAACTGATACAAATGTACATACATCCTCGAAGTTTGTATAAAGCACAAGCGTGATGCAACCAAATGAGCAAACACACATACAGTGCAGTCAGAAAGTATTCAGATAGTGATATGTTTTTGATTGTTTTGGCTCTACTTCAGCATAATAATAAAAGGTCTTTACATCCATATTAGGTGAACAATGCAGGACTCATAGCCCTGTGTATAAACAGTTCCACCATGATCAGATTATCAGGCAGGACATTGATCCTAAACACACTGACAAGGCCACCAAGTAGTCTTTTTATGGCCAAACAGTGGACGGTGTATGATTGGGCGAGTCAGTCACCTGACTTCAATCCAACATAATCATGGGCTGTACTTGACGAAAAGCAGACTTACTCCGAAAATCCCCTGTAGCAGCAAGAAGTGACGATGGCTGCGGTCCAGCCCTGGCAGAGCATCAACAAGGATGGTAGTGCTGTCTGCTGATGTGCGTAGGTCACAGACATTTATTTGCAGCAACATTTTACATATGATTGCTTCATTTTGATTTATGTCAGCTTGTAAAATTACTCTCCATTCCCTAAAATTGGGGGACAGTTTCCTAAAGGGCTACACTTCCTACTCTGTTGACGTGACACCTCCAAATCAAACCTTTGGCCACTTGTGGGCAGAGGAAATAGCCGTAAACATGATACAAATATATCACCTTTTAAGTTGATACGACGATCTTGGCAAAGTGTTATCAATTTACACATCCAGCAGTTACAGAGCAACGTTGAAGTTGTGTTTCTGAACACCCTCTGTTTTGGTCTCCACCAACTCCTGATGGAAATATCTGGCTGTTTGGTGCTGAGCAGGTAGTGTAGTGTGGGTTTTTAGAGCTTTTTAGCTTAAAACCGCTCATTTTTGTGGATGAAAACAACACTATTTGAGTGGTGAGAATGAACTTTAACGCTTAATAGACCTGAGGGGAACTTGGGGGTGGAGTCATAATTCCCTTTGGTTTAAAGCTGAATTAACGTCAGGCCTTCCAGTGTGCTGGACTACAGAGCCAACGCAATGAAAAATGGGTTTCTACTTTCTGAATGCACTGTATATCTAGACCGGTAATAGTATTGTAACTCAACCATATTGGGAATGAGAATCCAATAATGTAAATGTTTAGCTGAGAGTATATTTTCACTGTCTCTGTAATATTTAAATGAAAGGATGTATCGAATTCCATGCTCGTTCTTGTGATGGTAAGAGGAGAAATAATTACAAACGAGGGCAAAACACAGAATTAAGAAAAAAATTTAAGGAGGTGAAGTTCTATATGACCACGGCGACATCCATCCGAGATATCATGAAAGATGCTTATGAAAGACATTTTAAATAACCTGAAAATAAGGCCTTCATGATTAAGCAGAGATGACTGGCGCTTCCAGCAAATATTCACCGTGAACATCAGTGTTCAGCTGACTCACTGTTTCCACTCCTCTAGCAGTTAGGTTGCTCTGTTTTTTTTTTTGCACAACTAAAACATTCAGCTGACAGTAAACTGAGGAGCTGAAGGGGAAAGTGGCACTGCTGTTTCAACTCATAGTTGTGACTTAAGTGAACTCACACTGGCACAGAGGCAAGTCTGAATGGGCTCAAATGCATTAGCAAGCAACAAGAAGCTTCCTACACATATTACAGCTAATGGACTATTTTCCATTAATGATCGTTGGACAGTCGCAGGAGGAGATTAAGGAAGTGAGAAGACACATTTGCACATTTTAGGAGAACAATTAAACCGATGCCTCTAATCTTGTCATGGCAGCAATGCAGTTTTGTTTAACAAGGCATCTATATATCAAGTGTAAAGATACTATTGTTCTGTAACAGCATATGAAGTGATAATGTGATTTATTTTGTTTCTATGTGCTGTCAAGCTGTTGTAATATTAAGTTTCACTTGTAACCAATTTGTAAAATCAAATGATATATAACTATGTACTTACACAAAGTGCTATAAATGTTAAGTGAAGCATTTTAAATCTTAAAAATAATAGTATTGTTCCTGTCTCCTGTCCGGACTATCTCTAACTTTTTTTTTAAATCGCCATCACTGTAAGAAGAGCATTTGTAAATGGTTTCTGCTGTGTGGTCAACAATATGTTGAGCTGAATGAAAATATGTACCATAATGCCTTATTCAGCATTATGTTTAATTCTTTTTGCAAAAAGTGAATTGTTTTGTAGAAAAAAGTGCTTGATCTTCAAATGTTTTCATATTTTGTGTGTCAACAGATACAGTATATAAAGTACCTTATTGTATAGGTGTATTACGTTCTTTTTGTCTTTTGAAAACATTCATTCTAATGTCATATGGAATAGCATAATTGTTATCTTGTAAGTGCTTTTAATTTGAAATTTTGCTGTAAATAACTTTCAGTTTTAATCAATATTTAATTTTCTGTGGTTGTTATTACAGATGTTAACATTTATACTATTTGTAAATGCCAGTGAGGCCTCGTGGTATTTAGACATTTAACTTGTTGGTACAATCAAGAATTGATTACTGACAACGTTGACAGGGGCCCAGGGGTCTTTGACCTTGTCAGAGGCCACCAGTCACAGGGACAAATATGACACATCATGAGTGAATAAATGAAAGCACAATATGAAACAAGTCAGGGATGATATTGGAGTTTCTGGCCATCCGATACCCATGAGAATTAGTTAATTTCACAATGTATCACTTTGAAGACTAAGGTTGACTTAATATATTTGTGTTATTGTCAACAAATCCAAAAAACAACGTTAGTCTTTCTCTCAGTGCTTTCTGACGTCCACAGCCTGTCTGCAGCTTTCAGCACCTTAACCTTTGGTTTCTCCTGACGATCTAAAACACATCTTTAAAAAAAGGTTATCAATATACTTACATCAACATTTTTTTTTTTTTTAAAAGCTTGATTTTCTGAAACAGCTGGGCACTGTAGTTTTTAAGCATACTGTTCTCAAACAGGAGTAAATAGTGCATTTTTTCAGTGACAGAGTTGGTGCTCTAGAGATTATTTATGGCAGCAGTGTATATGTCAAATTAAACTACAGTGCCCATGTTCATGGTAGTGGCAGGAACATGTCACCCGGTGCAACAGTGTGTCTCACTGATGTGTTTCTAATAGATTTTGGACAACAATGGAGTTGGACACACAATACTTGTCTTTAGGATCGATTCATTGTTGGTTTATGTCTTTTCACATGATTTGTTGACAATAAGACAAATATAGAATATCACCAGCCTCCTCGTTCACTGTTTAAAAGTGACACAGGCCCAGTTTTTACTCATCAAAACAAACCACTGTGCTGTGTTTTTAAAAGATTTTCACTGCATGTGGACGTTCAACAAGTGGAGTGCAAACAGTCACAATTGGCCGATACCCTCTTAGACATCATTACAGAGGCAGTTAACACTGAAATGAGACGTGCCAGTGAGGCCCGAAGAAAATGTGTTGAAAATGCATTATGGTCGATGGATTATATGTTCAGCTGGTCTTTCATTTAATTTCTTGCACACATTAAAGGGCTGAAATCATTCTCTGCTGAAAGACTGATGATGTCTCAGACAACAGAAACCTTGATTAGAAGGCATCATTCACTCTCAGTTCTTTTTCAGACTCTTGTGGCTGTTGAAAGATATAACTCAAAAAACGGGAACTGGAGAAATAATGCCCACCAAGACACCAATGACATCTGTGATGGGGGGGATTGCTAAACATTTCCTCTGTGCTACAGAGCAGTATACAGTATGTTCCTTATTAAATATACATGGCTTAGTCTACATTTTGTACTGTGTACATGGCAAACAAAAACAAAACAAAATGTATATTTTAGGTAGACACCATGAGCTGGCTCCTGACTTCACTACACTGCTTTTTAAAATGTGAATGCCAAAGTGCTTTATTTAACAGAGCAGTCAGGTATAAAGCACTACTCATGTCGGAAAACCCCTGTGTAACTGATCATCGCCCCCGCAGCGACGGTTTTGTTGTGCATTTTGACATCTATCTTTTGTTTTCTCTGAGAGCTTGAATGCACATGCAACAGGCATTTTATTTATATTTATTTTTGCAATCAAATGCGTACAGCCACACACAGACATATTGTAGACCAGATTCCAGAGTGACATGCAGATAATTAAACGCGTTCATCTCCTGACCCTAACTAATGGTAGCTTGTACACTCAAACAAATTAACAGAGGGAAACAAGAGGGAATCTTGCTGAAGTGTTCAGCAGCTCTGTGTTGCTACAGTAGTATTCCCCTGATGGCACCAAAAGCTCAGAGCATCGCAATAGTTTTGAAGCTAGATTTTGCTTCGCCCGGACGACACTTGTTACGTGACTTCCCCTGCTTGTTTGACAGTGACCCTCCGTTTACTGTGAAGACAGATTTGTTGCCTGATGGAACACAATTGTCTTGTTTGGCAGCTTGGATTAAAAGCACGACTTGAGCTCCATTATATCACATTATTGCAGCTGTGCAAGTATTTCAACAGACGTTTAGGCGTCTCAACAGTGGACACCTACATACTGTAAGTGAAGCTTTTCACGCAACATGCCATCTTGGCTGACAACGCACAACCTGTCAGTGCTTAGTCAAAATCATTTAAACCCAAAGCTAAAGACGGAAAATAAACCCAAAAGGAAAAAGTTATTGAGATGATGATTATGCAGGGGTTCTGATAATGGATTTAGCCTGCTGCTTTGTGTGATAGACGCCTGCCGTAACACAGATAATTAGACCTCCTGGGTGAGTGAGGTGTTTATGAAATGCCAGAAGTGCAAAAAGCTCTGAAGCAGTTTCACTGGATGTTTCTCTGGTATTCCCTGCTGAGGAGCAGAGACAGGGAATCAAACTGGGTGCCATCTGCCAACCGAGTCATAAGGGACTGTCGGAAATTATAGGGGTGATGAGAGGGGACTGAACCTTGTATTTCACGTTATAAACAGAGTTGGAAATATTTTCTTTGAACCCTCCCCACAACATGTCAAAATTATATTATAGTGTTGAATTGATACAACCTGTTTAAATCTTGATGCACACATTAAAAAGGAATTCCACCGATTTTACAAAGTCTGTTTATGGGTCTGGGGAGTACTACTACACATGTGAAAAAATGTATAAAAGCCTGTTATTGCCCCAGAAAGACCTGTGTGAAATTGCCTCAAGTGATGTCATTTGAGGCAGCGTCAGTTGGGGTTGAAGATTACAAGTTGGAAGTTAAAAAAAATATGTGGGTGAGGAGTTAGAAAGAAGTTACCAGGCTTCTGTAGTCCACTCCTCATCACTGCTTGAGGCTACATCAGCCACTACCAGCATAACCAAAGCAGTTGAGTTGCATGGTGGGTAATGTAGACGCCATGTTTTGAAAAGGAAGAAGAGTACATGGAATAAAAAAAACAATACCTCTGGTTCTACTGCAGTGATTTTGAGCTTTCATATGGCAAAGTGCACTTTTATTAACCATGGCACTGGTGAAAATTGTACTAAAGTCAGACTACTCTACCTTCAGCCAAACAAAACAAAACGTTTTTCTCTTCCGCTAATCCTTTTCACAGTCCACCCAGTTCCTTCACAGGATCCATGCCTTTGTATCAGCTGCTTCCTTCAGGAAACACTCCAAATGTCACAGACATCAAGTAACTTACAAGAAAAGACCAATAAAGGTGTGAGTCACACGCCAGCCGTACTTTGGTGACAGGGTTTGATGCCCGTTGTCATCTGTTCAACATAACAGATCTGTAATTATGCATCAGATCAAGAGATTGGCTCTTCTTACAAGCCCTATGCACTGCTGTTTCATAGGGCAGCTGCTGGTCCTCTGCTGTGGGGCTCACGAGAAGCCCTCATCCCACTGGACGAGGAGTCCAATCTATCACAACAATCTCTAGTAATTACAAGTGTGGTCCGTAGGCGATGGAGTACCAGCAGCTTAACAGCAAGAGAGGTACTCATTTGCTAATAATACCCTATTTGGTTTCCTGTGCACACGCTCACAGAAATACATGTTTTCTCCGTGTAAACCATTCTCCTATTAGAGCTTCCATGAAAAAAAACATCTATTACTAAACATCAAATGCTTTCTCGCACAAACACAAGCATGTTTGCTCATTTGAGGGCAGCAACGACAGAAAATGTAAAATGGTTGTTAAGTGTTTTGTGGGTAACATGTTGTGTTCGAGGCCACGTTTGCTTCCTAGAGATCCATCTTTTTCTTTCGACATATTAACTTCCCACATACACGCATGTATTTAAAGGTATTATATGCTACATGTGTAGGTTTTCTATGTGTGAGAGAGAAACAGTGTCAACGGAATGATCTGGGCAAAAGGTTGCCACTTTGATGGACCACTTGATGAAAACCACCTGAAGTAAAGCCTCTCCAAAGCATTTAAATCATCACAAAAGTTTGCGCTTGTTGATTAAGACATACTTGAGAAACAGCACTCAGTACCATTTGAAGTGACAAGTTAATTAAGAAAGCAGTAGGGGGACTCAAGTGCTGCCACATCCCAATCAAGGCAGAGCAGAAAGATGCAAAATGTGTTTAATTTTAATAGCATGATGCTGCTGTTCATGAATGCATCATGCAGCCTGTCAAAAGCCTGTTACAGATGTGAAGGGTACAGCACATGCAAAGACAGTGTTACAAAAAAAAATAGCTCATGAAAGCCTTACATACAGATCTGAGTGGAGCAGCCAATTGCTGTGATGAATTTGGCTCCCTCCATTATTTGACTGAATGTGTGGAGACGCAGGTGTCAGAGACTTCTCAGTCCCCTCTGTGATTAGTGTAACGAGAGCAAGATTAGAGACCACATGCATTATGGAAAATCCTGTTATACTTTCCACAAGTGAAAGGAGTTAATCACAGGATGTCACTGCTGAATCCCTGTATGCATCTTTCTCTTTGTGCAGGAAAGGTATGGAGAAGGTTTCTGGGGTTTGGAGCATTATCCAGCATGTGGAAAGCTGTTAACAGATGTCAGAGATGAATGCTTTTAACAGCCTTTCTCAACCTCGCAGCTTCAAATCAGTCCCATTTACCTACCTCTGCACAGTGAATGTCTGTTTTTAAAATGTCTTTAGAAGAATTTAGCTTTACTGTTTTGAAGATCTGTATAGAACCAAAAGACAGAAATGCAACAACTAAATTTTAACAGGTTTAAGAAATGTAATGTGGTCTGGAGGTCTCATAAGATTGTCCAAAACAAAGGTCAAATTGCTTCAAATTCAGGCACAGTGGGTGACAAAAACAATAATGAATGCACGTCTATAGGCCACTTAATCAGTGTCATAATAACATGACTATAACTCTGCTTGATGTCTGCCATTGTAACAGATCATTACTGAACTAAGGCAACATTTCAAGGGAGAAAATGTAATATATGAAAACTATTAAGGTGTTGACCCATCCGAGAAAGCATGTTACACTACAGTGTGAAATGTCAAATTGTGTTCTAGGTTGAGTCGTTGCCTAGACAGACTATTTTCATCATGGTTCTCATGCAATAGCATGCTGTGTACGGCAGTGTAGTGGGTGAGACTAACAGTACCTTCACACTTTACATAACTGCCACTACTATTTATAAAGAAACAAAAATGCAACAAGGTGCTTTGGGAACATTTCTCCACTACATTCGTAGTACAGGTGTCACGAAGAAAGCTGCATTTATTTTAACACATAGAACCATTTCAGACATGTTTTCAACTAAAACAGGAGAGTCGACATTGTGTGGCAGAACAGAAACATTGGAAACGGTTAAGGACAATCATCACTCTTGCTTTTAAGAGACTCTTACAGCCACTGTACAACCATTATCAGCGATGAGCAATAAACTCTGCCTTCAAATGTATTCCTGACATCACTTCTTTGTCACAGTACAAACAGCGATGCAAAAGAAGAAGAATGGGTTCACTCTCATCAATTAACTGCTTATGAAAGATACTTTAGCATATCAAAGCTTTTTGAGAAGCTTTTTGCCACGAGGGCTTTTCACTTCATCGTCCCTGCTTTTGGTCCAATGAAAGCAAGATGAGGCATTTCACCCCAGAAAAAACACAAAAGCATGTATCTTTGATGTATGTACTTGTACCATCATTTGCCATCCAAGTGTTTCTCATTTACATTCATGACTCTATGTATATGGTATGTGTTGTTTGAATACATAATAGACGTGAAGCAGCTCGGGTGCCTCTGCTTTATATCAGCAGCGATTTTGAACCTCCCTTTCCACAAAGCTTACAAAACTACATGGTGTGCACAACTAATGTTAATTCCCAACACTACTGTAAAGGTACAGCCTGACCAAATTAAGAGTTATATTGCTTCTCTGCAGTAATGGTATATACTGGAAGAATAAGCCAGACTATTAGGGAATATGACAATATTTACTGTGAGCCAGTATAAAGTAATGTACCATCAGATTCCGCCATAGCATTTAGCCCATTAATATCTCTGGGTGCATTTAACCATTGTGGATTATGTTGCAAATCAATGAACATTATGGCTTTATGACAAGATTTGAGTGTTATTCATTTTCAGATATGTAATTAATTCTATTAGACAAAATCAGATAGTCTTGTTCTTCTTTTTAATCTTATTCCTTCACTTTCCATATTTTTTCTAGTTCTTCTTTCAGCCCTTGGTATTTCCAGAGTCCCTTCTTCCTGATGTTGCTGTTGCTTGGCTACATCTATTACTACGGCCTTCTTCTGCCATTTGTCCATCACCATTATGTCCGGTTGGTCGCCATCACCTGTTTGTCAGTTTGTATCTGGAAGTCCTACAGTATCTTAGCCTGGTCATTCTCAGCCACCTTTGGAGGTGTCTCTCATTTTTACCTTGGGACTTCCAGCCCATACACAGATGTTCCTGCTAACATCGAACACCCTGCTGTTATGTGCTGGATTGTCTCAAGGGCGTCTTTGCACAGTCTGCACCTGGAGTCCTGTCTGGTGTGGTAGGCCGCAGCATCTATCGACAGCATGTCTATAACCATCAATTAACTGTTTTGTCTATATAACTTCAGAAAATACCTATAGGCACATTTTAACAGTGTAAATACAAGAATATTCAGTTTTTTATAAGACAAAGAAAGCAGCAAGAAATGTGAGCAACCCAAAGCAGCAAATGTTTGATATTTTTGCATTCAAAATAATGAACAATTATTCAATCATTAAAATAGCTACAAACATATTTGATGCATTGGATGAGAAAAAGGCGTAAAAACTTAAAATGTAATCTTTATTTTCAGACAGGAGAAGCAACAAAATGCAGGAAACAGTATGACGTGTTACTAATGTCCAAATAGTCACAACGATTTTGTGTGCCCTAGGTAAAATGAACAGTAGTCTCACATATTACTAGATTTATTACATAACTCATGGAGTATAAATGTCCTGTCTGAACCAAAGTCAATGGAATTATTGCTTTAAAGTAAAGGGGGGTAAACTTTTTAAAAAGACTTGTTTGGAGAAGTAATTAAAAGGCTCACTCTCATTTTCTTTACGTACATGCAAATAGTCACATTTACAAACATCACATATACCATCTTACAGTCACACGAATGACTTATTGAAAAGAATTCAATTCAAAGAGAACATCAAAAACTAGATTTAAAAAAAATAGTCTCTCATCTGTCATGATCTACTGAACATCCATTAACTTTTTTCTCCACACGAGGAAGAGAAGGAGTTCTCATAAAAAGGGCCCTGCACCTCTCACACTCCCCTCGGCTCAGCACAGGAAGTCACATGTAGATTAATCCCCATCCCCAGATTTAGGCATCGTGAACAAGGCCCCCCCCATCTCGAAAACGGATCAAAAAAGATCCCCCATCATTCTCTGCCTGAGAGAACATCAGCTCTCCTGCTTGTCTTTGACCAGAAGGACCGTGTGCTGCCCTCCACTGGAGGCCATCAGTACTGCGCGGTTCTCCAGCTGCTTTCCCGTCATCTTCGCGGGGCTCCACTCATCCTCCTCATCTCCTGTGCCAAGCTGGAGGTTGGTGCCCATGCCCCAGGCGTACACAGATCCTGGAGTGAGCGCAGGCAACAGTAAGGAAGGTTTGTCAAAGGACTCATTTTATCGTTAAGGCGTGAGGACTGAGCAGTGAATATAACCGTCATACAACAATCCTCTGCTGAATTTGCTTTGTTCGTTTCTCACCTTCTCTGGTGACGGCGCAGCTGACAGACGCCCCACATGTCACTCCACTGACCGGCTCCATGCCCATCACAGGCGTGGGCTCGCTCTTCTCTTCAGCCCCTTGGCCCAGACCGAGACGACCATACTCTGCTCTGCCCAAGCTGTACACCTGCCCTAAAGCATAAGAGACAAGAGATTCCATTTGTTTGTTTGTCAAAAAACCTTTGATAAAACCACCTTGTGTTCTTTACTTCTGAACAGCTTTCCAAACTACTGGTTTGTGAGTGGTTTTTAGGAGAACTAATATGGAGATCATTTTGTTTCTTTATCAAACAGTCAAAACAAGTGGTTTGAGAGAGAAACTTTCCACACTTTTGCTTTCAAACTCTAAACTTTTGCTTTCAAACTCTAAACTTTTGC
>JAVQJL010011667.1:0-100440 GCA_036024295.1 Nannoperca obscura
GAGCTGAGAGAGAGTTTATATTGTATATATATATATATATATATATATATATATATATATATATATATATATATATATATATATATATTTATATTTACCAGGTGGACCACTAACACAAATACAAATGAATGATAGTATTATTCCATAAATTCTGAATGTTTAAATGATGAACTCTTTAAGGTGTTAATATGTCATTGTTGTGTTTAGAGCATAAATCAGTTAATGCAGGTTCAATTGTTGAGCCAAATACATGGAAAGGGTTTAGATCAAAACACTACTAACAACTTTGAAAGAAAGATTTTCAGATTCTTGTAGCTTTTTGCTTTAAAGACTTGACTTTGAGACTTGATTTGTCCTAAATTACTTGAATGTGACATCACTACTGCCTGAAATCTATATATGACACAACTAATCACTAATCACACTTCATTTTAACCATTTCATGCCTGTGTTCAGATGTGAAGTTCGGCCCGGACCAGAGTTCCTCACCCGCTCCTACACCTTCCACCCCAGCCGTCACTTCCAAGCCCTGCAGCACTACTACACAGACAGCGGCTGCGAGGACCCAGCCTACTCCCTGATGATCAGGGGCAAGTTTCGTCTGCGCCAGGCCTCCTGGATTACTCGCGGGGGTACCGAAGCTGATCACCACCTCAGCAAGGTGGGCATCGTGGTCCACAGCCTGGTGGCCAAGCAGAGGCTGGCCGCCAGGCTGCCCCCGACCTGCGTGGGTCTGAGCCTGGGTCGAGCGGTGCCAGGGAAGCTGTATGAGCTGCACAACACCCGGGCAGGGAGAGGGTGTTTAGCAGCGCTGGGCTTCTCCATGATGGAGATGGGACTGATACGGGTGGAGACGCAGCACCACAGCCATGGAGGGAAGGTCCAGGAGCTGTTTTTAGGGGACATTCACACTGACTGGACACAGAGAACTCGGTACAGACCTACAGGGTACCAACAACCACTGCAGAATGCCATGGTGAGACATGACTGTGTATTTGTCAGTTTCTATTTGCCAGAAAGCATTGATCAGAGAAAGGGCAGGCAAACAGCTTGTACTGTTAGACGCTGAGCTTTCTCGACAGTAAAGCAGTTGGGGGTTCAGTGCTTTGCCCAAAGGCTCACTGTTGCTAAAGTCAAGAACAAACCTTCAAGCCCAACTTCAACTGTTGTTTCAGGGAGTGTTTCTCCCTGACACAGTTGTTAAAGTTTTTCAGGCTGAGAAATCTGAGACTCAGTGCCCGAGGTGATTTGCTCATCATATTTAAAAAGGTGGATCCGTCAAATGTTTGTTACATATTGTCTCACCTCTCCCTTAATCTTTGCAGCATCACATCCACCCCTGCCCTGCGTGCGCCCTGGTGTACCGCTCCTCAGAGCTGCGCCCCCCAGTGTTGCTCCGCAGCCCTGCAGCTCCTCTATCTCTGGCCGGCCGCTGGGTCAGCCAGCGCTGCGAAATCCGTCCCAACATCCTCTTTCTCACCCGAGACTTCACCTTTGATCCTGACCAGCACGCGTGGGAGGGCATCTACCGGCACTACTCGGACCCCACCTGCTCTCAGCCCACTTTCACCCTGAGAGCCTTGGGCCATTATGCTCAGGGAAATCCCTCCGCCAAGGTCTCAGGAGCCACTGAGTTCGTCTTCAAAATCACCCAGGTGAGAGTCACAGCTGTAGAGGAGCCCACAGTGAAGTTGCTGAATGGGACAAGGCCTGGAAAGTGTGGTCGGGCCGGACGCTGGGAAGTCGGGGTGGAGCAGGACTTGACCCCCACAGATGGGTGCACCCTGCTGGGCATCAAGCTGCCACATAAGGAGTACGAGCTCTTCAAAACTGAGCTGGACCACAGGAAACACCCGCTGCTGTTCATCGGAGAGAGGCCGATTGACGGGTCCAGTCCAGACCGACCGCAGAGGAGGCCCACTTCCTTTCAGGCTCCCATGGTGCTTTGCAGTGGGGGGGGGACACAGCATTCACATCGCTATGGCTCAGGTTTTAACAGTAAGCAAGTCCAGTTAGCAGCCAGTGGGACAGAGAGACTGGCACAGCTGGTGTTACTGGTGCTGGGCTCTGTGCTGTGCAGCTGCTTCTGTGTTTATTAGAGACATTGTTCACAAATTAACAGCTGAAGTCATTGATGGACAAAGTCTTTTCTGGCAGCTTTTTTTCACTCTTCCGCCATTCAATGATGACCACATGTGTAATGGTCAAGAAAAATCCTGAGAAACTCAAGAGAGCTGAATAATTTCTGATATCTGGCTTTCAGATGCTGCCTGTAGGTTCACTTTAAAGACTCTCCACTTCAGCCGCATTTCTACCTAAAAGTAATCTGTATATAAACCGCCAATATATATACAAGTGCCATCATTTCAGTATGTCAAATATATATTCTTTTAAACTATGTTCCTTTTGTACAATGATCAGATGTTCTCTCTTTACAGATGAATTCATTTAGCATATTTCTGGGTAAATGCAGTTTTCTTGTCAAGCTGTTATTACAAATCAAGATCACAGTGTTGAAATGTCCTCAAAATGAAAGCTATGGGCATTCCTGCGGACTTCACACAAGAGCTCATTTTCATCCATGATGCAGTATAACTAATGCACTTTGTACAGAACATTATTGTCTCAACATACTGGAGAGAAAAGAAGCTGTAAAGTAAAATTTGTAATCAGCACTCAGCTGCCATCTTCATTGGTCTGATGCCACTGTGGTGTGAAATGTTGCTTGTTATCTTTATCCTCTTTCAAAGCTTGTGTATTAGTCAGTTTTTATATCAGCAGCCAATCTAAACAAATCAAATTAATATTTATTTTAACCATTTATACTTTACTTTTTGATAAGTTGGTCTAATATTTTAGTCGGTTTTGCCATTTCAGAAGTGTTGATTTTTCATGTATATTAAAAATTGCTTTTCATAACATCTTGTGTTCAATTACACATTAAAACAAGAGTCCACAGCCATGTTAACAGAGCTTTGAGACTGTACGTAGGCACAGCTAAGTGCTAATATCAGCATGCTAACATTTGCTAATTAACACTAAAAACAAAGCATGGTTAAACTAATGGGAAAGCCATTCAGTTTGCAGGTATTTAGTCATAAACCAAAGTATTGGACAAATTTAAAAATGTAATTGAATTTGACCTGATGATGTCACTAGATTAAAAGTTAAAGGATCACCAATTTCTTCTGAAATGGATGTGAAAGTCTGTACCAAATGTCATGGCAATCCGTCAATAGTTGTGGAGATATGTCAGTCAAAACCACAAATGTGAACCTCATTGTGGCTCTAATGGAAAAGTCAGGGGATCACCAAAGTCAATAGGATTCCTCCTCTGGGGAACATCAATGTCTGCACACAATTTCACAGCAATCCGTCCAATAGTTGTTGAGATATTTCAGTTTGGATCAAAGTGGTGGAGCGACCGACACAAGAAAAAATGAAAGTTTACATGTGGCGTGTCCAAAAGCTGCTGTTTTATTTCAAGAACCAAACAGAATATTGGGACTGTAGGATCAGCTGGATCTTGTCCTCTCTCTGGTGTTCTGTGGTCTGATTCAAAGCCCAGATAGTGGGTGAGCGTACTGCCTTTTGATATATAGCTGTCATATGGCTCACACATTACACAAGACATTCCAGTGCAGGTCCAACTGCTGAAAACACACAGAAGGATATCAGATTGGGTGCACTGTGTTTCATGAGCACGCACAGATGTCAGCCAGCAAAATAGATTTTGCAGTCGCTCTGACAATAAATGAGCAGAGAGAAGCAGCAGTTAGGAGACAACAGAGGAATATATATATATATATAGCTCCAGATTTTCAGTGTTATGACTGAAGCAAGTGAAGCGAAATGCTCCACGGAGAGATATCCTCCATTTGTAAAATCTTTAAAACCTGCTTCTACAAAATGACTGCCGACAGGCAGTTCAACTCAACTTAATAAAGAATAACACCCAAAATGATAATCTGCAAATAGTCTGTAGTTTTTAACCAATGAGGAATGAAAACTACGTCTACAAGATGATTGCAGGTGATTGAAAATAAACAACTGCAATTTACAAGCCAAATAAATCAAGCAGCGATGTCATGGATTAACTAAAGCTAAAACAAAGGTATTCTTATTGGAGTCACTGAGGATGACTATAAACTAGGCTGGTAAAAGAGGATAAGCACCTGAGTAGTGACAAAGCAAAATGACGGCAAAATAGATGCTGTTACTGATTTATTATGGCCAGACCAACTAATCAGGTATAAGTAAGTTTTAACTATTTTGACGTGGCATGTTTGTGATTGTCCAAATTGACATGGACCAAATAAATTACTTTTTTAATTATGGGATGAAGCGGGTGGGTTTGGTGGGGCAGTCAGCTCATTTGGTGGGGCATTGCACCTGATGAATGTAAGTCCAATATTCACTCTCTTGTAGCTCTGTTTATGGCCTCCACCAACTCCTGGGGGTTCTTTAGCTGCTAAATATGTTCACAAGCTAGTCACAAACATTGACATGTTATGTAGCAGTTGGCTTTTACGCTAAAACAGAAGCCTGATGCTTAAGGAAACAACACTACGAGAGCTGTGAGACAGAAACAAAACAGTAAAGCTGTTCTGCAGGCTGGAAAACCAAAACAATAAGCTGAAAGGTGCTAAAAAGCTGCAGACACAGCTAATCGTCTGTGTTAATATAAAAAAAATGATTATAGCCACTTGTAGATTTGGAACCGACTTTTCAGGGGCTGTAAGCTTACACAATTCTGCACTGTAAGCTATCATCTGTGAAGCAGCTTTAAAGTAAAGAAATGAGGGGAGAGAAAACAATTGTGGTTTCTGAGAAAAGTAAAAAATACATAAATAAATAATGAAACCAAAATGATGTTGGTTGACTCCAGTATTCAAAGAGTGGGGACAGAAAAAGAAAGAGAGAGAGCTGGTCCTTTCCAGGGTCTACATGCTGTTTCTATTAACTCCTACGAGAATGGTGATGGCAGCTGCTAGACCCATGAGGTCATCCTGCAGGCTTGGATGGAGAATATAGGTCTATAACCCCCCCCTCCAAGCCAACACACAAAGAACACAGACTCAGACAAAGAAGAACTGGGAGTGGATGAGTGGCATTTATCTGTACAATGAAGCACAGAATCTGTCATTAAATCACATGGTTCTCTACCAGTGAATCCAGCAGCAACCACACGGATCCACCCCAGGTTGTTACATGTGCTGGAGATGGATGGGTGGTGATGATGACCGTCTGTTTGTGGTTTCTGTTGTGCGCCATAAAGTCAAATAAAGCAGAGAGGAGTGCCGGGCCAACCTGTTAGCAATCAGGTCTATATGCTTATTGAATGCATCCATTGAACAACAGAAACAAACAAAAAAAAAAGATAAAAAACAGACCTCATTTAGTTAGTAAAGTATAAAAGCAAGCATGATTGTATTCTGGATGGGTTTGTGTGTATGTGTGTTTTCAGCAGTCTGATATTTTGAATGTTTATCTCCGAGGACATTAAAGTTTTTTAGACCTTGTATACGTCTTGGAGCTCAATTAAAACAATAGTTGAAATATTTGGCAAATAATTATTTGATTTCTTGCCCGAACTTAGATGAAAATATCAATACAACTCTCATAAGTATGAAGCTGCAGCCAGGGGACAGTTAGATTAACATAAAGACTGGAAACAGCTAAAAAATCCACCTTCCAACATGTTTGAAGCTAATATTTCATTTGTTCAATCCGTTAAAAAACTGAAGTTTACAAAAAAAAGGGCCAGGCTAGTTGTTCAGCTCCCAAACGTTATGCTAAGTTAAGCTATGCTAACCTACTCCTTGCTGTGGCTTTATATTTAACAGACAGATGTTAGAGTGGTATCAATCTTCTCATTCACCAAAATGCTGATAAGTCCTTTAGCACTTACATTGGTCTGTGTTTTAACAGGAAACGAGGTAAAAGAAACACAAGACTTTAGAATTCCTTCACTGTACAAGCAGTTGAAATCCTCCACACTAAAAGTAAAATCCTAATGTATGTAATTCCAGCAACAAATGTAATGAGGAAACTCTTAAGGGCCACAAGTACAAGAGGGAAAGCAAAAATGGCGACGCTGTCCATCTTGGCCACTGTAAAACATTCAAGGCTTTACTTTCTGTAGCCTTGTCTGAATGAGGACCATAAAATATTCACCCTCTTCACATGACTCTAGGAAGAACGTTCCTATAGACTGTAAAAAAAAAAGAAATAATAAAAAGGAAAACAAAACAAGCCTTAAGGAGTTTCCTTTCAGCTTAACCAAGTTTCCAAACCACAAACAGTTTGGTGGTTTAGTCTGACAAATGTTCTGGTAAAAGAAAGACACACGGCTGCTTTTGGACAGAGACTCAATAGAAAATACAGCAGAGGTCCCATCTCCTGCCTTCCCATAAAATCTTGCATATGCAGTTAATGCACACACACACACATCACTGAGATGACATCACTGCAGTAGTACGGGTAACGTCCAACTTCTTCTCGCTTATTCAAATTTCAGGCTCTGTTAAGAAAATCCCATTATTTCTATAAGAATATGAGCTGCAGCTGCCCCATAAAAGATAACATCAGCCATAAGTTGGCTGGCTCAGTTGAAACAAATGAGTTTCTATTGAAAAATGTGTCCTCTTGGCTCAGCGAAAAATGAACAAAGCGCTGTGTTTTGCCCACAGAGCTGCAGCATGGGGCTGCGATTGCACTCTCCTGCTTGATCTCATGCCAAACAAAAAACGGGCTCCTTTCTGTCATGACCTCATGCTCATATACTTAACCAACTACTGAACAGATCCTGCCTGTCCAACGCCACATTCCAGCCCCTAATTTTCTTCTTCTCAAAATGAACTTCTATCAGGACGCCAGAGGTGGAAGACGTATTCAGATGTTCTACTGACAATACAACAATGTAAATCTACCTCCATTACAGGTAAAAGGCCTGCATTAGAAGTTCTACTGATGTAAAAACACAGAAGTTGAACTTGTTTTGCAGATAAATGGCCACTGAGACTGATATTATATATTACAGTAAATGGTGTATTTTCCACTGTTCCCCTCACTTTTCAAAATCAAAATGTTGCCCCTCCCCCCATTTAAATACATATAGTGGAGTAAAAAGTACAGTCTTTCCCTCTGAAATGTGGTGGAATAGAAGTATAAAGTATCATAACATGAAAATACAGGAGTAAAAGTACTTGACGGTCAGTAACGTCCACATTCAGCATCCGACAACCTTTTTAACATATTAGTTGCCTTTGGGACTCATCTTGACAGAAGCATTCCCCTTAAGAGCTATCTGTCATTTCTGGTGCCTTGTTAAATCAGGTCATGTTTCTGTTCTAAGGTTAAGATCACACAAATTATTGCATAGGGTTTTTGCTGGAGAGATCTGCCGCAGGCCGATTCCGCCAGACTGTATCCCTCGCTGCCAGTTGTTCAGCCTCCAACCTTTCTGGCACGCTGCGCGTCCTTTTCAAATAGTCATGGCCCGTAAACTCTTCCAGGGAGCTCTTGTAAGTAGAACATTTGCATGAAATTTGGCTTATTTATGTGCCAAACAACTATGCCATGCAGAATATTTTGTTTCACTCGCGCAACTTTGTATATATAGCCTAAACATGTCAAATATGTAAAACCTGCACATGAAGCAGAAGATGGCTTGTTGTCTCTGTGTACTTTAACAACAGTGGAAAAAAAACAAACTCAAATAATCATGGCAGACAGTTAACACCAAGAATAGAAGTGTGTCAAGCTGATGCATAATTAAATGTTTTACAACATCAAAGCGCAGCCAGACATCAGGTTTATTTTACAGACGTGAATGAAGACCAGATTCACTGAAATGGGGTGGGAGCGAGGAGAGATCAGTCAAAGCCTCTGGACAGGGCCCATAGCAGACATCCTGTATAAGGGTCAGAGATCACTATCTGGTGTGGTTTCCTTGTGGTCAATATGAATAAGAACCACCAGTTCAGGATTGTGCCGAATAAAGTCAAGGAAAAGGGTAACATCTCTTCTAAGCAGTTTTCTAATGCACATTTTAGTTCTGACTATTATGTTGTACTTCCTAAGGTTGGTAAGATGTAAGGTTTGTGTGTTGTGACCTCGGACTACACATTCACCAATCAATATGTCATAGAATAGCTGCTTTTCTAAACCCTGGTGTTCTGTTTGGGGCCCTGGAGTCCCTGTGTCCCTTTTTAATATCTCAAATAAAAAATTAGTACTTTCTTCATAAGCGATCCAAAACACAGTTAGACCCCTTTTGAGGTAATTAACCCCAAACATTTTTTTTCTGTGAACTCCCTTTTGGCAAACAGCACTGTTTTAATTCACAGCCATAACATATAAAATATGAAATGTATCCTTATTTGATGTACTAACAATGATTTACTGTCATTTCCCCGTGTGACCTTCATCACATGTGGGAAAGAGAGAGGTTCAGTACTTTTCTGCAAAGTGGGTTTGAATAAATTCAGAAAAAAAGCCAATGTATTTGTTGCAAAAAACGGTTGATTTTGTGAGTATTATTATAATTATTACACATACAGCACAGAAAGGAATAGGTCAAAAGTGTCTGAGGTGCAGGATTTGCACTCTTCACATCACTTAAACAAAAGTAATAATTTGACATTTTCTGAAATACAGTTAGATGAGAAAACTGATACCACTCTGTCTGTACAATAAATATAAGGCTGCAGCTAGCAGCTGGTTAGCTAAATGTTTGCATAAAGACTGGAAAGAGAGGCTACAGCTAGCCTAGCTCTGTCCAAAGATAACAAAATCTGCCCGACCAGCCATATGTGTTAATGAGTGAGCCTTAAGCTCTTGTTTGTTTAATCCGTAGAAAAACTAATTGTTAAAACGATAAATTTGTTTTCATGGGGGAAATTAGTGCTGGACTATTTTTTGGCCAGGAGCAATGACTTCCTGGAGTCTCTGCTGGTTGCCTGGCAACATTACGATCAAGACCAAAATCTTTGACCTCTTTAGGTCAGCAGCAAACCTCCGGACATCTTGTAATTTTCATCTTTTCAGTATTTTGAAACGTTCTTCTGTGATTTACCTTGGAAATGAATTCTTTCCCAACAGAATGAAGAAATGTAATATTTTAATATTCTAATATTGGTTGGTTTCCACAGCTGTGTCTTGCTGTGGCCAAGCCAAACATGTGAGGAGCTACCGGGCCCAGGTGAACGCCGGGGGGTTGCTGACACAAACTCCGCTCTGCTGACTCCAACCACGAGGTGCAGACAGAAACACTGTCTGGTTGTTACTGATACAACAACACTGGATGAATCACCAGGATTTTATTTTCCTCGACACAACTGCAGAAGTAGAAATCCAAGGGGTAATTCGTTTCCTCGCAGCTATATATTCTAACATTCTTATCCCACTGCAAATTGTGGTACTGCCAAATCAAGCAAAGTGGTAGCAACTTACAAGCCAGCAAGGCTTTGGATGTCAATGGCAGCTGGTCTGGCTGTGATGAGAGCACTAAGAGCAGAGAGTAGTGTCTCTTAACAGCATTTAACTTTTTGTGATGGGGCGTGTGCTGTCCTTACAGTCTGTTCCACTGGTAACCACTCCATCAGACAACCTAATGTGACAGGGGAAAAAAACCCAGATACTGTGTGTGTGTGTGTGTGTGTATATATATAAAAATGTACATCTTGTAGCCTGTGTGCATAACAGGAAATGACTTCACACGGTTAGGTAGGGACTTTATTCATTTAATTTATTAAGATGCTACATAGTTCAACCAGGTTGGGTTGTTTTTATACACCAGAGAGACTACTTGACTAGGAATATTAATCTTCTTCTCAGATAGACTTATTTATTTATTTATATACATACAAAACAGTTTGCCGACTGCTTACATTGATCACGGTGATGGTCACAGACTCCAGAACAGGTCAGTGTAGTGTGTTTTACAACCGGGGCCTGGATCAATTAGTATTTACATGTAATCATTATTGTTTGTTTAATCCTACTTGGAGTACTACATTGGTGGGTTTTACTGCATCAGAGCAGGACAGCGTTAACTTCTTAATGACACAACAGTATATCCTGGTACTTTTAAGGATATTTTCTAATACTCCAACCAGGATTCATTGAACAAGAATTTTCTGCAAGTACTATGTGATCCAGGTCTGATAAACCAAGACGGGACTGTAGCTCAGGTCTGCCCTGCCCTCCCTCTAAGCAGCAAGTCATCCTCACCCCAACAACTTTACACAGATACAGAAGAAACACAAGCTCATGTTGATTTTATAATCTCTTCCCCACCAGTCAGATCCATTGTCTTCCACTCCACTTAAGATGAAAACATGGTGGTCTTTTGTCATTTCTTCTCTCAGATTAACCAAGGGGAATAGATTCCAGTGGGATGCAAATATTACGAACTGCTCTTTTTCTGCCAAATATTGCAAAGCAGAACGACGCGCTCCACTGCTTTCTTTTTTTTCCTCATGCAAATTTGTAGATGAAACTATTTGAGTTTTTTTTGTTTATTTCTGACAAAAAATAACCATCGTCTCTGGAACAGTACAATGTCATCGTGTGGTCCCCTCAATGCTATAACCCCCCCCCCCCCTCGCTTGAGGAAAAAAAAAATAAACCTTGTATTCTGCAGGGAGATCAAAGGTGAGACACTCGTAATCTTTGTGCATTTAAAAATGAACACGACTTCAAATGCAGTGAGGGTATAACATTAATAAGCAATGGATAAACGCTGAACAAACACCAAAAACCGAACACAGGCCTGCAGTGGAGAGAAAAAGAAAAGAAAACAGCAAACTCACCAGCAGTGGAGAGCTGGAGCAGGCAGCTTAACACACTCAGTTGATCTCTGACATACATTTGCCCCAAACAAAACAGCATGTTAACAAATGCATGGCTCAGTAGGAAAATATGAGAAAAACATAAATGAGCTGGAAAAGACCATGGTGGCGTTGATGTCAAGGAAACACACAAATGTTCACCTCTACATGCACCTTCTGTCCATTTGTGGTTTCTATATATGTTAATGTATTCTTTCTGTGTGTGTGTGTTTGTATGTTTGAGTGTGTTAAAGTACTGTATATGTACCTCCATCATGGCCTGAGAATAACTTGCCCAAACAGGTCACAAGGCAAGGCTTTCATCTGGAGAACATTTACTGAAATGATGTAATCCTACAAATCTGAAGCTCATTTCTGGTAGCTGAAATGCTTCGACCCTTAAAACAAAACAAAAAAATACTTAAAATCATTTTTTAAAAATGCAACAAAACACAAAAGAGAGAAAGAAATCAGAAACAAATGTTGTGCGAACCTACAGCCAAATGACATATTATTATCACCATTATAAAAAGCAATTAAATTAGATTCAGAAGTCCAGATGCAACACTGTGTGTGTGTGTGTGTGTGTGTGAAAGCATGCAATCAAACATCCTCCTCCGACAACTGGGGATGTGGTGAGCACTGAGTGAGAGGTGACGGGCGTATGGTAGGAGTGAAAATAAAAAGGATACGAGAAAAGAAAATACCTAGGGTATAGTGTTTCATACACTGATCAAGGTTCCTCAACAATCAAAAAGACAAGTTGATTTTGACAAAGCCTCTGATTGGAGGAGTCAGTTTGACAGCCCTGTGTGTAACCCCGACTGTGTGGATGCTCGTCTCTGTGGTAAATCCCTTCCTTAAAAGGGGTATAGCTGGAACACCTGGATATACTGTACAGTGGGGGGTGGGGGGGTGGGAGAATTACGTATACATATACATAGGCTCTGGCTTCCTTCATTTAGAAAAAGAAACAACAATACACTAAAATGACATTCACACAATTGCAAACTGACTCAATTGCACCAACACTACCTCGCCGGTGTTAGAAAATCCATTGGTTTGAATCACTAGCATTGAATCACATTTCCATTACCCCCCCCACCCCCCCACAGAACCAGTCATCTGTATACATGAAACTTTGGGAAGAGGGCCAGAATGATTATGTGATGATTACGTAGAGGCAAGACCTGTAACAGTAGGTTTGTTCATAAGATGATGAATCGTTTTTTCTTCTTTTTTCTCTCTCTCTCATACATTACTTTTGAAATGTTTTACATAAATAAGACTGAATCAAAACTAGTACCGCCCCCCACCCCACCCCACCCAGTGGATATGGCGTTTCTGATCCAAAATCCCAGATCCCGTGTTTGTTTTTGTCCCCCGAAAGCATGCTGCTGCCGACCGTACTGCGCTGCCGTCTACAAGACCAACTTGCCCACGATAACGCCCACCATAAAGAAGAGCAAGACGAGGGCCACCGTGCGAGCACTCAACCCCTCCTCTTTCTTCATGCCAACTGAGGAGTGCTGAGATGACATCATGTTACTCTTCCTCATCCGCAGACCATCGTCCTCCTGAAACAGGCAGAGGGGAGAAAGACAGAAAAAAAGCGTGTGAGAGGTGTAAGGAGGGTAAAAGGCATAATAATTGAATAATAACTGGTGGTGGTGGGAGAGTGAAATAAAGAAAGGGAATGTAGAAGTGGAAGAGAGACTGTCAGTTTGTCAGCCAGTCAATAAGATAAGAGAGTATTTATTTACTAGCTCAAAGAAATAGGATCTGCTTAAATCTTCATCTGACCCAATCCCCCGAAGACCGCAGAAGGCGCCAGGCTTTAACACACTTCATTTCCCAGCAGCGGGTGGGGGGGTGGGGGGGGCGCTCTGTTAGTTTAATCTCTGCCGCAGGAGCAGCCAACAGTCGTTCTGCCTCTGGCAAGAACTTAAAGGGGGGGAGGTGGTTCTCTTAGCTGTCTGTGGTGTGCGCCTGCAAGTGTGTGTGTGTGTGTGTGTGTGTGTGTGTTTGAAACTCATTTCCAACCAAACCTTTACAAAACCCAATTTTAAATCTTACCTCACTGATCGTTGTGATTGATGGCATACTCATTGATCTGCAAAATTACCATACAAGCCTTGGACCCTGAGGTCTGCCACTGATTAAGGATGTGAGCGGCTGCATACAGCGAAGGGTGGAGGACACCGCAACGTCATTTGAAAAAGATTTCCACTTAATTTGCTTATCTTGATTGTGGACATTAATCAATACACAACCAAGAAACACATCTGGTAATTTCGATGATTGAGGTGAAGTGGGGGGGTTTCTTATCCCATTGCGGATTTCTCAGTCAAGACTTTCTGTGTATCTTTGATTTAATCCTGAAGCTAGACTGGTTGTTTGAACTATACCGCGTGTTACAAGATTTAATGTACAGAACATATTAGAGGTGAAACTAAAATGAATTAGCAACAATTATGATGATCGAGTAATCGTTTCAGTGATTCTCCAAAGCAGAAATGCCAGATATTCACTCAGATATTTAGCATCTAAAGTGTGCCTACCCACCCTCTGGGTTTTGGACTGCTGGTTGAACAACACAGCACAATTACAATAAGCATTTTTCACTACTTTCTCACATTTTATAGACCAAACGATTAGTTGATTAATCAAGAAAATAATCAGCAGACTGATTGATATGAAGATAATATTTAGTTGCAGTTCTTATACCTACTGACTGAGCATGTGATGTGTTGATTTGCACAGTACCATATACCCAGTATCATTCACCGTATGCAAATAAGCCCAAGCAACATATTCTTGTTACTCATTTCAATACCACTAGCTTGAAAGTAAATCTATACAGCAACGTCTGAATGAAGTATTTATGAAATGTAATATTAGGCTCTATGGAAAACAAGCAGTGCTGCTTCATCACACAGCAAAGGCCACGTATTTCTAGTGAGTGGGGCGGCTGTTTAAACCATCATCTAACATGGTTAACGAGACGAGATGCATCAGGATCTGTCCGAGTCAGCTGAGCGGATGATTGATCAATAGATCACATCATAGGTTTGGTTTGGAGTAATTAATGCAAGCAGCCACAGTGCAACGCAGGAAAAAAAAAAAAACATTTTGTTTGATAATCACCAGTTCACCGGGACACGTTTTACCCAACAGAGTCTACATTTATTTAAATACAGGCTGAAGAAGGTCATCTTGCTCAAAACGTCCGTGTGGCAATATGAAAAAGTCACATTGGAGTGCTGTCCTACTTTTTCTTTTTCATTATTCACTACATTAAGGACCCAGCACCCAGTCTTCAAGGCCTTATCGTGAGTTGACAGCGTTGTGTCTGATTTTTTATCAGCTGGAATTGTATCATTACAATTTGTCACATACCCTAACCATTTCGTTGGGGGAAACCCTGCTCACAGTTGTATCTGTGAGACAACTGTGAAAACTCTTGTAAAACAGCTAAATGAAAAAAATAAATAATAAAATCTCTCCTCGAGGCGCCTCACTCACCCTGATCTGTTTGTTTTCTTCCCGTAGCCTCTGAGCCTCCATCTGCAGCCTCTTACACTCCTCCATGATCTTCTTTACCTCCCCGTCATCAAGGGTGGAGCTCATGGCCTTCAGAGGCAGCGAGGACTCGGACTTCAGCAAGCTGGACGACATCATCTTGCTGGACTCCATGTCATGCTGTAAGTAGGTTACAGAGCGACAAGTTATAACCCGATAAGTTGTCTGTTGCTGCTACAGTGTTTCCATGGTGATTCTGACCAATGACTTGGCTTGCACACCGGTGCGTTTTTATGTTTATATTTGAAAACTTGCAGACTTTTATATACAGTATGTTTGCGCATGCACACGCGCACACACACACACACACACACACACACACACACACACACACACACACACACACACACACACACACACACACACACACACACAGAGAAAGGCGTGCAGGAACACAGAGCCTCCTCTCAAGGCGGCTATCTCTATATTGGTGGGAGAGTTCACCCACGGGTGCCTTTCATAAGTGGATCAAGCTGGTTTCTATCAGCATTATCTCTTTCTATTAGACTCTGTGGTGCACAGTGCTGACTGGGAGCCATGTGTATGCACTGCACAGCTCATAATGAATTGAAAACAACTACCAGGGTTCCTTTTCCCTCCTTGTGTTCACGAAGCCAGTAGACTCGGCTCATATCATGACGAGATAGTGTCTCTACAGCGGTGTGGGGAATCACAACAATAATAAACTGCATGTGAGAATGAACAAAGTGGATGATGTGCTGATGCCTGAGGGATGAAGAGGGAGATTAATGCTAAAAATTGAGAAACAACATAGACAAGATAGAAACAGCGAGAATGAGAACGAGAGAAGGAAAGAAAAAAGAAGTCGGGACAGTTAGAAAAGAAAGAAGAAGAGGCGAGAGGTAGACTGAAATGAGAAAATGAGAAAGTAAAAAAAAGAGACAGACAGAGAAAGAGAAGGCAGATACAGCAGTCAAGAGGTGCAGTGCTGGAAAACAACAATAAACATAATCTATAAATAGCCCCTCCTTGAGACAAATATTAACAAGCATACAAATGTTGCACTGCAGAAAAAGAAGCAATGAAAAGGGATAATTCTGTTATGTTTAGTGAAAACGTGACATGGCAACAATTAAAACTACATTGCAGCACCCTGCTGAAGCCAGTCTGTGTGATTCAAAAAATAAATTATGGCAGGAGACGTATCATGAGACGTAGGATTCCCTGGAGTTTCTTTGACATCCAATCTGTAGCGACAAGGAAAACTGACACGGTGAGTTGAGGGGAGAAGTGGAGCCCTATATGATGGGCTTACCGTTTTTTCGTTCTCCGCTGGCATCTCAAAAACGCACCTCAGCTTGGAGTCCATCAGCTCGTCTGGCTTAGCCTCCTTCCACTGGAGACACAGAGAACCAAAAATAAAGAAAAAGAGATTCGACACATTATTACTTTATCATCTAATCAAGGCAAAAGGGACCGCGCAACAAAGGGAGCGTAAGGAGGACAGAAAGCTCAGAGAACCCTCCAGCTGTCGGAGGGCCTGAGGAGCAGAAACACCTTGTCTACGTTTGATGGTTTACTCTTAATTACATTACATTTTTTATGTTTTAATAATTAGTGAGATTAGGGTGTCTTTGGTGTCTGCTTTATTCATTGTTGTCTGTATAAAGTCGTTTGACTTTGGGTCGATGAAGATTTAAAAATTCAGTATTTGTTCCTATCATTTGGATAAATGTCCAGATTGTTGATTTAGCAGTGTTTGGCTCCAATAAACGCGATCAATTGCATTTATTATTGAATGACCAATGTACTTTCGTAACAGGGCTCCTCATTTTTATGTATTCTACCTGCTCCTAACCAGTTCAGATTCTGGAATGGAGAATATTGTAATTTAAATATGACACACTTTTTTGAAGAGATTTTTTGATCACACACTTCATCCCTCCAATAGTGTAAGATATGTATGCAGTTTAACACTTTACATGTCTATAAGCGTGTATCCTGTGGAATTAGGAGATATTTAAAAGTATACTTCGGATTATTTGCAGAATATGTTTTATATTGTTTTCAATCTATCATCAAAAGTATGATGATTTACTGTACGTACTTTATGTTGGCCACTGATCACGGAGATGACTTTGAGACCACACACACTGTTACGACTAAACTGTGCTCATTGTGTTTTTTATTGCTGTGTCAGCACTGCGACACAGCCTCTCATCCGGGCTGGGAGTTTGCCGGTCGACTGCCTCTTTCCTTACAGTTAAATTTAACGGATGTATTTCCTGGCCTATTAAGGGCCGAGTTGATCACAGTGTCTGCTGTATGAATGACAGAGTTACATGCGTGTGCAAGGCATTTTTGTTCAAAAGCATCTGCAAACAGTGGTGCAGCTAAAAACACACGGCTGGTGAACGCCGATTTTAGGAAGGAGGAGATTCACTCACCACTCCCTCCATGTCGGTCATGTCAGGAGGTGCTAGCAGGGACTGCACCATGAACTTGTGTTTGCTCTTCTCATTGGGGTCGTAGTCAAAAGGCTGCAGCATAACTGAAATACAGAATGACAGTAAGTGTCAAGAAAACACAAAGTTAAGATTTCAGGGGTTGTTCTCTTGTCCTGTATGAAAATAAATGTTATAACAATTCTGAAAAATCACAGCAAAACTATGAGCTTTGTAGGTTTGTTAGAACAAATTAGGACAGTGGTACTGGGGTTGGGACCACTCCCAGAACCAGAGATAATGAATGAGATAGGAAATAAGAAGAATTATGTTCTGTGTACACAACATTCTTTATATATTGTTTTTTTGTGAAAATGTTTGAGAATAATAAATTAATCTGAATCTTGCAAGAAACGAAATACTTCATTGTGAAATTCAACCACTACTGCATATTAAATGTGCAAATGTAACTACTGCTGACTTTATAGTATTGGAGAATATATATTTGGGCACTTTATGCCAGTAAAGAGATGCCAGGAACCGAGGGGCAGAGAGATGCAACAAAGGTCTCCCGCCTGACTCGAACTGAGGACGTTGTGGTTCATGATTGGCAGCTTGACATCCATAGGGGTGTAGCACAACATTAAAATCTTTTTTTTAAAAGCACACTTAGATCTGCTTATACGATTCAAAATATTATGACTGTTATTTGCTCCCATACATATGAGACCTGTGATGAGGGAATGCAGTGAACAGCTACATTTAAACGTCACAAGTCCAAAAGTTAGGGAACCACGGCTCTACGAGGTCGTGCATGCTACTACTACTACAACAAAGTCACAACTGATTTTAACAGACACAAACTTCACACAACAACATATTTTATTCCCTTTGGATAAAACAGAAAATTAGCGTTAACAAGAAACATGAGGAGAGAGACACTGATGAAGTGTCAAAGGTTGCACCCCAGAGCACACAGTACAAACAGGAAGTCCCCACGTGATTATTGCTATCATTTTGTTTTGTTATGACTCCCTTTTTTAAAAACCTCATCCTGAGCTCCCATCCTCAGGAGAGTCAGGAAAATGTGTCATGACAAAGTGTCTTGTTAGTATCCTTCAAACTGCGGCAGACAGGAAGGGACACGTGGAACTCCAGCGAGTAAGCTGTTACTCCACTTTGTCAGCAACTTTCCATCTCCCTTTCTTTCACAACTCCGAGTCCACTCCTTGGATTAAAGAGGAATTAGTGAGTATCAAATACGCATACTTTTTCGAACAGTAAACTACGGCCTCCACGTCTTCCAGGCCCTGCGCTTACCCCTGCTGCTTGGAAAAAGTGGTGGAGAAGATTTATTTCTACATTTGTGTTACCATGACGGCGAAACACTGACAGATCTACAAATACCCTAGGGGGTCATTTTTCTAACAGCTTCCAACCCTGCTTTTTTCTTTCTTAACATTACATATAGCTCTAACAAAAAGCAGGTGTGGGGTTGGAATACTACTTCAACCCATCGCCACATCAGTCCTCTCAGTCAGTGGTGTGTTATTTGATGTCCTTCCAATGACTGAGAAGGTATTTTAAAGCTGTAAAGATGATTTACAATGATCACTTTCTCATGTCAATACTCAAGTGCAAAGGAGCTGAACCTTTCTATTGATTGGTGATCTTTTTGTCCTTTGACTTCAGTTTTTAAATAAGGGTGTAATTGAAAGGTATATTTTGACATCAGTACCAGCTATGTCTACAATGCCTGCGTGATTCTATGGCTTTGATTAGAAACAAATGACCTCCTAATTTCAAAGCCGGTGTAGCTAACAGGATGGTTTTCATATATGGCACATGCCAATTTTCCCTAGAGTGGAAAACCTCAGAGATGTAGTGCACCATTACAGCAATCAGGGCAGTTCAATATTGCAAACCAGAAACAGACGGCATGAACAGATTGAGAACGTCCTGTTTGAGTCAGAACCAATTTGCACAGCCATCTAGCTTAGGTCCAAGGGGACAATACTAGAGTATGGAGGCAGGAAAGCATGTAAGTTCTTTGAGCAACACTGAATAACAAAACAAAAAAAAGGGCCTGAGCCAAAAACCACAGCAAGGGAAAAAAAGTGATTTAAATCATCTTTGATCTACTGTCTTTGAAGATGCCTTTACAAAAAGCTACTTCTACTAATGGAATGCTTTAGGATTCCTACTCCACACTGGGCAATCATTTATAAAACTCACAGAGGCTAACTGTAGTCAACACGGTCAAGCAGGATGGTAATCGCCCGCCTGCTTGTTGATGATGAATGGAACCATTAGAGGGGTGAGAGAGGAAGGTAAGAAAACGTTCCTTTCCTGTCGCTAATTACCTGTGTCCCGCGAAACAAGATGCTCACAATAGATCTACCACTAACTGTTTACCATGAAGTGCTTAACAGCCGTTCACTCATGGTTCCTGTTCCTTCATAATGACCACACATACGGATGGTAATTATTACAGGGTCTGTGCAATATTCTCTATTGTAGGGCTGCAACTACTGATCATTCACATTAGCAATTAATTAAAAAAAAGTATTAATTTGGATTAATCAATGAATTGCTTGTTTTATGAAATGCCACAAAATAGTAACAAATACAAGTACAAGTACAGCTGTATAAAACCCAAAGATATTACATTTATAATAATAAAAAAAACAAAGAAAAGCAGCAAATCATCACGTTAAGAAGCTAGAACCACAGAAGGCTTCTTTGTTTGAGAAATATCTGTCAATCGACAAATCTTTTCTATAGCTTTGGGTGTAATGATAGACAAAATTCGTTGCTCAATTCCATATAAAACGACGGTGTCCCCAATACAGGAAAAATAACCAGTGCCTGAGAATGTGCCGCGCATATGCATTTTAGTGTTTTGTCACTCAGTTTCAATAAAAGTATATTTTATTTCCCTGACACATTTAATGTGAATTCTCAGTAGCATAGCAGAAATTAAAGCTGTGTGTGACAATATAACAAAAGTAAGGAAACGTCAAGTGAAAAGTCAAAAATCAAAAGATACTGTCTCGGTTTAACGACCAAAGCACTGCACTGATCAACAAATTCAGAACAAGATGCGAGGTGAACCAGCTTTGAACGTTACGAAATATAATATGACACCCTGTACCATACAGCTCATTGTTCCAGCCCTATCTATAACAGTAACCTTTTCACACCGATTCAGAGACGTCTCACTTATAAAAGGGTGCTCCCTGACTACTTTGTTCAATATTACTCCACAGAAAAACCTGGTCAAAGATCAGCACACCTACCGAGACAATATAGCGTGGGAGTGAGGAAGAGAGTGAAGTCAACCAGAGCTGTTGAGATACAGGCCTGGAGGGAAAACTCACCAGAATATAAGAGCTAACTCTAATAAAACATACTCATATTTAGGCCTCTCAGGGCAGCAGGATCTCACGCTTCTGACTGTGCTTAAATATTGGAACAGACCACGTGGGTATGGACGTCAATTAAGACAAAGCCAAACTAGAAATGAGTGAAAGGGCAAGCTAATAAAGGTTATTCAGATAACTGCAACAAAACAAACAAATTGATATTTTCTTTCTGCTCCTCTGGAAGGACAACGTTCCGGGAATATGTCCGAAGTTTGCCCGACATATTCCCAGAAGAAGCTCAATATTTGTGGACACATTTTTGAAACATCCACGCTACATATTTTTCCACTGGATGCTGCTACATAACACCAATGAAGCTCAGCAACATTCCTGTGGCCGTGGCTACATTGGACGTATACAGTTACAGCTGGGTTGAGCTTCTAAAGCACCAAGTGTATCCTCAGCGATGCCAGCAAATGACACATCTCAGGCTTATAGGTATCCTGTAGCAGAGTGCTCATTTTCGCCCGGATGCAAGTGGATGCCTATGCAGCTTTTGTGCTGCTTTGTTAACAATCACATGCCAGAAATATGAGACAAACTGCACTACAACAAGTTACAGATCCCATGCAATCTTCTTAGATGGAGGACAAACACTCAATATAAGAGTTATTTTGCCTGAATATCTCAATAGTGTGATGTTATGTGTGAACATTTCATTATTAAACCAAACAGTGTTGATTTCACTCAGCTAGAACAGTCTGGTGTGTTAGGAGGGTTATCCGTTAACTGTAATGTAGCTTTTAAGCCCAGAAAAAAAGAAAACTTTAAAAGGTGCCCTGTGGCGTTTTTCGTAAAAGTAAACAAACGTTATGTTTACATTCAGTGTTACACAAAGCACATTGTATGTATCCTTGAAGTCTAACAAACATGTTGAATGCATTTCCTTTCTAATAAAATGGTTGCAAAGCCAGGTTTTCCACATTTTGAAATCTTGTCCGTTTATTTGCTTGAAATCGTCTTGTTCACTGCTTTTGCTGTTGTATTGCTGCATGTCTTGCCACCTGTAGATCAGTGGAATACTGTGAACATATTGGTAGGACTACGTATGGTGTAATCCATGTGCGTCTTCATTCCCTCAAGAAAACAAAAACAAAACCTTGCTCCCTAACGCTACCAGTGGCAAAAAACTCCACAAGATACTTTGAGCTATATTTACTATAAGATAAGGCAGACAATATTAATATCTACATCAAATCATTGATACAGTATAGTGACCAGTTCTTACGCAAATCTTATGTTAGGATTTGACGACCCTGCATTTTGGCTGGTCCGACCTCTGCTCAGATTGAAGGTGGTCAGACAACTAAACAAACTTTAAGTTAATCTTTAGACAGATTTTACGTGCTTTAAGACATTACAGTATATATACAATAACACAGCTTCAACCAGCCATGTAAAACATGTTTTATTGATCTGTATTGTTTACGATGCTGTTGGTACACGTGGAATTTTATTTCCGTGCTGCTCAAAGCCCACGGTTCTAGACAGCATAAGCGGCATGTGTCGTTTTGCATGCCGATGTGAAATTGAGTGGAAGTCACGTCCCAACAGGGTTTAGAGCACACACATTGATAAAGGTGTACTTTGTTCCGCCCTATTTGGTACAACAAAGCTAACAGCAGAATCACGGGGGATGTCAGTCAGATCTGTACACACCCACAAACTCCTGGGAAGAGTTGAAACTACCTGTGGGAGTTTAACATGGCTTTGAGGGGCCTTTAATAAATCTGTGTTTTGCGCAAAAGCCACCCCCCTGTTATCCTGTTAAGCACACTGCTTTCTGAGCTGTCCCTGAAGACAGATTGATTGGAAAGAAAGGGGTTACAAACCATGCCCATATGTTTGCCTATAGTGACTACATTCTCAGAAAACCAATCTCCTTTTGGGACTCAAACCTGTGACCTTTCTCAGCCTAACAAGGGTGAAAAATGATGGCAACTGACAGAGAAGGCTGTGCTGATTTTTCCATCACTGCTGACAGCAGGCCCCGGTGACACAGTTTGCAGTTGACACCAGATAGGGGAGGTTGTAAAATGAGTCTGTGGCTGTAAATGGCAGAGGTGGCACAGCGTGGAAACACTAGCCTGTACCTGCCTCCCTCAAAGGGCAACAGGACGGGGGAATACTGGGTAACAGGAGAGGAGCAGCGTGTGTGTAAATATAAAAAAAGCAAACCCATTTAGGATACTAGAGAGATAATAGTTTGACCTTCCATACTGAACCGTTCACACAGACGCTTGGTTTTTAAATCAAGTAAAAACAAAGTAAAAGATATTCGGATGATCTAACAAGTCACTGCCGTTGCAACTGGGGCAGCAGCTAATTATCATTTTCAATATAATCCGTGTGGTCCATAAAATCTCAACAAAATCACATACTTATCACGTCTTACCAGAAATGATACCGTGAAAAGAATCAAAGGGCATACAGAAAGAAAAATCACAACCCTCATATTTTATAAAAGTTTGGTATTTACCTCGATAAAATATTTCAAAACTGTCTAATTATTTTCCTGTTGATCAATTCATTATTTTAGCAACGGTAGCAGCTACATGTTAAAGTAGCCTATAAGTAACTGAGTGAATAAAGTTAGTGTTCGGGCAACTTTACTCCGTCCCACCTCCTCGATCATTACCTGAGACGTTGATTGAGGTGCCTGCATCGATGATTCCACTGTTTGGCCGCACGCAGTACCGGCGCGGCGCTGTCGTCTTCACCTTGAAACACACATTCCTGTCTGTTGGGTTGGAGAGCTTGAGATTTGTGGTGACCACGTCTGAGAATGGACCTGTGAAGAAGGAAGATAAGGTAGACACTTAAAAACTGTTTTGACAAAACAAGATTTCAGGAAAAGATCTTTAGTTCTCTTTGACGAAATATGCTTTTTTTAAAAATTTGTATTATAAAATATCCTCCAGAATCTGAACTTATGGATAGAATAGAGGTATTAATTAAAACTGGACTGAGATTTTCATTTTGATGTTAGCCAAAGACACTCTAAACGTTATGATCTCACTCACCACACACATTCATTTTGAAATACTATTCGTCAGATAAATTGTTTGAATGCCAAACTGTTGGAGAAAATGACATATGTACACCGTCAGATGGAAAATAAAACTGCCACTGGCATACAAACTAAAAGAACCTCATAATGTGTGTGTGAGCTGAGCAGTTAGAAAGTAACACAATCAAAGCAAATGAGTGTCTCCTAGTCAACTGATCAAAATACATCAACATGCAAATCCATCATCCGCTGCTGCAGAAAAAGCACCAGTTTGAATGTTTATATTTTTATAAAACCCTGACAACACAAACAAACCACTGAGACACATCTCTTTATGTAAAATAAAAATATTTTAAACATTGTGTCTTTACGCTGACATATCAGGGAAGAAAGAGTCAGAGCTTCATTTGATTCAGTTGATGTGTGGAAACCGTAATTATAATGTTTTAATTATGAGTAGTACATGCTGCCATTAACAGTGAAACATTTTGTCACAATATAGGACCACATTTCAGGAAATTCTACCAAATATATTTAACACTGATTTTATATTGTTATGATGTATATTCATAGCAGTAACAAGCTAATCTGAGCTTCTTAAAACCATGGGAATGTTTAAGTAAATGTGATGACCAGCGGGTAAAGCTCATTAAAAAATATGTGACATGTATGTTAACACATTTAAATGTGGTCTATCAAAGCTTAACTGGATGTGACTTTAATTATAACAAATTCAATCTACTGCTCCCAATTTGGACCTTCTGCTGCATATTTTCTTTATTTGACGTGACATTTAGATAAACAGTGTTTTACTGCCAATGCAACTAATGCAGGTTTTTAATATGTTTGACTGGAAGTGGTCCTCAGGATAAATAATACCAGTCTGTTCCTCACATTAAAACCCCAAATATTGCATCTCAGTAATACACCCTGGTGAGAACTGGACTATTGTAAATATGTCAGGATGCAAACTAAGCCATCTGTTATTCTCTAGACTGATGTCAACTACCAACGTCTAGTCTGTGCACTTGATTAAGAAAAACTATTCTAGTATCAATTTACAGAGACCTTTAAAGAGTAAACTGTGTGTACAAATCTATAAAATTGCTTGCTTCTACTGCTGCACTACCAGAGCTGATGCAGTTTGACTTCAAATAATTACAGCTATCATTGTGGATGCAGGCCACATCTCTCTGAGGCTCTCACAAGGCCAGATGCATTAAGCTGCACACATTTGTCAATAATGCAGAAAACCCTTACAACAAAAGCCACAGTAAAATAACACCGTGACAGATCTAAAAGGTGAGTGAAGGTTAAGTGAGTTAGCCATCCAAACTGCAGCACTACACTGTTTAGTGTGTTTTTATAGGGCAATTCAAGTCACTAACTTGTTTATGTTTGTTTTAAAAATGTAATTTGTTTCTGTTCTTTCTTGCACATGTATCAACTACTTGTATTTTAACTCTCAAGATCCCCCCATGAAAAACATCTAATGAGCAGGTAATATTGAAGGTAAGAAGAAGCTAACCTATTGGAAATCCAGTCTAAAGATTAGGTTTGCTCTGGATCCAACGAACCAGTCCAATAATGTTTTTAATTAGTGGCAATTGTCAAGACAGGTGGATTCAGATTAGCCTATAATCAGACTGAAATGCTATTGCACTCACATTCAATACCCGCCACAAGATCAAGCGGCGCGTAACACTTTGATTAATCCTAAAATGACAAATGAAGTGATTGAATTTTCACTTTGGTGTAAGGATTTCTTTTCACTTTAGTGGTAATGACATTAACAGAAAAGTAAAATGTTGGATGTAAGAGCTCTTGCATGAGTACAGTAAGAAAAGCACCAAAGCGTGCAGACCTAATCTGGCTAACGCACTGACCCTGGAGAAAGCCCAGAGTCTAATGAGTCTTCTTTGATATTATCGGCACATTACACTTATTGTAAGGGGTGCACGCTCACTGGTATCACTAAGTATCACCTAAGTGCTCCCTCACAAAACCAGTGTTACATTAATTTATTCCTGTTATTTCTGGCAACGGTTTCTTCATTGACAGGACACTCTTGAAACTTCATAAAGAAATGTATCCAGATAGCTAACTGGCAACCGTTAGTTTTTCCAGTTCCTCTAGGGAGAGCAGAGCTAATTCATAGTCAAGAGAGGGGCAATTATGACTGAATGTATGACTTCCCAAACTTAGACGAATACAGTGCCAATACCACACACTTTACATCAGTCAGACTTACGGAAACTAAGTCTCATTTTGGAACTTTACAGTATCGTTAAAAAAAACATATAAAGCAAATATTATTCAGAAATTATTTTATTTCCATGAAAGATGACCAAACTTATTCGCGGCCACTTTACTGCTGCATATTAAGATCTGTTCATATCATACGCATCATAGTTAGTGACCCGCAAAATATAACAGTAGACATCTATATTAATTTATTTGGGTTTTGAGTCATCAGGACATGATGGCCTGGTGATGTTTATCAAGCACCTGGTCCAGCGATAATGTTCTTAGGAAAAGCACAACTCATGACTTCTGTGTCAACAGTATTGACAGTGAACCCAGCGTTTGGTGATCCCCTTCCAGTTGTCCAAATAAAATGTTAACTTGTGACTTTGTGCTACTATTACGAACCCCAAAACTCAGCCCGGCCAAGTTTTCTAATCACATATAGTTATCTAACAAAATAGCAAATTAGGTCACTACAGTGGCTATAATGGTGAGCAAAACCTGTGCAGTCGAAAGACCCACACTCTATGTGCAAGAAAACATGGAGCTATTTCAGAATTAGCACATACACCAGATTCAAGATAAAGTTTCAGCTCTGCAAACATCCAGAGCAACTGACACTTCCCTTCCCCATTGAGCAAAGACAGAGGGGAAATTCAGACCCTCACTGGCTTGGCTTGACTTCTGAAGGCTTTTAATGAAAGGGACTCACGCCACCGACTGCTGTACACCTGATCTACTACTTCCTGAAAGTTTCTCGGGATAGCTTCCAACTTTTAAAAACCACAAACGGCAGTTAAAAACTATTATGAAGAGCTGATATTTGAATCTGTCGTCTCTCAAGGTTAGATTTTATTAATAGCAGATAAACGGTGGGGTGTTTTTTTTGAAAGATTGTTTAATATTACCCCTGACGAAGCTTAAAATATATAAAAAATGAAAAAGTCCACTTAACAGTATTTGGCCTAAGGTTGGTCTGAGTCTAGGGCCAACATGTTGCAACTAACAGACCTACTCTCTATTTCCTGAAGTTTCACACTGCGTGACTACACATTACTTGGGGCCTCAATATTGGCATGTGATTTGTGGTATTGTCTAGGACACTGAAAAGCACATAGATCCTTCTGTCTGGTTAACCCTTGTGCACCAACACATCTGATTAGACACTTGATATATATCTATGTAACATACTTGTTTCTGATTGGCTGGCTTTGCATTTGTCCATTCATAAGATGGAACATACCTCTACTCAGCAGTGTCACTACCGTTCAGTGCGCAAGGTATATTAAACTGCAGGTAACCATAGCAACAGTGCCTCTGCTTCACACTAAGCTACCTTTTAAAGGATAAAGCGTGACCATTCTTATTGTCATAAATCCTATGAAAAGACCAAAACCAACAACAGATTGATCCTATTAACATGTATTGCCTCTACAGCCAATGTCTGATATATCTTATCCCCAGTAAAAATATATACATGAGTCACATGTTACACTGCATGGCATGTTTCTGTTTTAGTCAATCCCACATCATCCCCCGTGCTGTAAATACTCACAAGCGCACAAAATATGTATTAATCTGGCAATGAAACAAATCCCAACATTACAGATATATTTGTGACCTATTACTAAGTCCAGTAAGCAAAAATGCACTTGAGGCTGAGAGTCGCGAACAGGGCAGGGAAGCTGAAAAAGTATTGAGAGACGGACTAACACATTGCTCCTTTTGGGTCTTTTCATGGGATTTGTTGACAATAAGAACAACACCAGTCTCATTCCCCCACACTAACTGGTGAAAGGGGCATACCTTCAGGTTAAACTGGCAGCAAACAAATGTGACAGACAACATTAATAACAATTTGAACACAGCTGGCTGTGGCACAGTGGCCTACAATACACTCTGAGGTGTCTCACAGTAAAAGATATGAGAAAATAACAGACTTGGTGGAGGAAACTGTATTGTTGCATTTTTTGCCTCTGCTTTGTCCATAATTTTCACATAAAAGGATACCTTGTTGTGTACTACTGCTTATGCAATTTACAGGCTATATATGGGCTGTGTGAGCCTGGTACAACACACTTCATTACTACCTGCAACACACGCGTGGCTTAAGCATAACAACACCTTAACATGTTAAATACATAATATGCCACTATAAAATGTAAAATCATAGTAAATAATGCTCAGCATTATGTTACTTTTAACTGACAGCTCAGAAACACACAGAACAGAAATTTGTATTAAACTATTCAGCATCTTACTGCAGAATACAAGTTGCAATAATTCAAACTGTGGCAGGATCTCTGTAATCTGTTGCAAAACAGATACAATACGACCATATGTGTTTATGTAACATTATTTGGGCCTAACGTGACATGTTGCAGCCAAATGTCGAGCTTCACTAAAATGTCCATTAGCGACTGTAAAGTCAATATGATACGGATAGTGAGCACGTTGATGACCCGTAGCTAAAACATATCACATAGCAGAGCTTGCCCAGTTATTTCGTCCTGTGGAGCTGTCAAGTTATTAAATGACAGTAGGCTGGCCAACAGAGCGAGCCAGCCAATCAGAGAGCGAGCTAATGCTAGCTAGGTATACCTGCTAAGGATGTTGCAGCTTCGGTGCAATGGAAATGTATGGATTTAGAAGGCAATATTATGTTGTCAAATATTTATTACGATTGCTGTTTCCCAGTGGACATACGTTTCGTGTCTTGCACTTGTAAACTGCTTTAGAGGCAGATGCAGCAGCAGAAATGTGTGACAGGGCCGGGCTAGCATAGCCGTCGGAAGCTAATCCAGCTAGCTAGCTAGCTGCCGAGCTGTCAGTTGACCTGCCGTCCTTTCAGAGCGCTCTTATTCTCTTCAAACGAGGGCAATATTGTCCAAATGTGTAGTGCGGCTTCTCCCCGACTTGGATAGCGTAACACTTGCCTGCCCCCCCCTAGCCCCGTTGGCAGAGGTAGCTCCCCCCTCCCGTCCAAGCCGGGCCCTCCCCCCTTACCTCGGAATTTCAGTTCGTGCTGAGGCTCCAAGAGCAGAACCTGTTCCGGCCTGGCCATATCCCAACAGCTGGAGCGGGGTTATCGCACTGCAACCAGTTCCTGTCGTTTTCCCCCGTGTTAAGATGTTGTTGAGTGTTGCAACGTCAAAATAGTTATTTTATCAATGAATTAGCTGTGGATATCCTGTCCCCCCCAGTCACTAGTGCTACTCGAGCTACTAACGGCTGTTGTGATGCAGCAGGAAGGGACTGAGAGACAGCCCGGTGACGTCACTGCCTCTGCATAGCCAGCCAGTGGGGAGGGTGACAGGGTGATGATGGGTGATGCCAGGGTGCACCCAGGGATAGTGGGGCCACCATCTCAGCTTTTTAGGGAAACCTAAACCGACTGAAAGGACATGGAGGCAACATGCAGGCTTTCTTTTTTGCCCAGAAAGTTCAGCATAAAAGTTGACCAATTACCACCCTTCTTCCTGAATGTGAAATAATCATGAAGGGTGCAAACTTGCATACTCTTGACTCTTGGTCTCTTTTTTTCTGGTGGATCACGTTTTTTAATTACTTAATCTTATTATTATTACACCAAATCCCTGTAACACCTGGAGTATGCAAATGTTTGTGGCGCAAACCAATTCTGGGATATCAAAGACATTTAGTCAAAAGGCTTACTCATCAGTTGTTACACTTTCTTACTTCCAGTGCACACTTCTTCTCATCCCCATACTAACCATAAATCCATAAGTTCTTACAATACCACATGTAATCTCATACTGGAGCCGCTTTGTGGATAACTTTGTATGTAAAAAAACCTTGGTTCTCATCTAATTGTAATCTTTCTAACATATACCTACATTTACCAAGCATGAAATATATATATATATTTGTAGATACACTTTTATGAGACTTTTTTCGAATAATTTGTATTTTTATCAGCAGATTAACAGTTTACATTATTTTGGAAAAATTTACTTTTGGCACCCTAGAAGATAATTCTAAACATATTTAAAATACTTGAATGTTATTAAATACATTTCACATTCACAAATGTAAATTTACAAGTATAAAAAACACCACTTGGTTTTCACGAAGTGAAGAAATATTATGAATTCTCTCACCACATTTTAAATTATTTTAGCAGGTTACAATTACAAAGTAAGACATTATGAAACACTCATGTTCTCCTGGATAGAAAGCAGCTCAGTTGCAAAATTATGTAACTGGAACTATACCAGTGTTTTAGTCTCTCTCTCTCTCTCACACACACACACACAACAGGAGGGTAACATATTTTTTTGTCAATCTTTTATTAGTAAACAAATTGACAATTCCCTTTTTACACATTTGGAAATACACTGCAAACACGTGTTTTCGGGCATTTTGTTACAATCAATATGAAACATAGTAAAAAGCTAAATATGGTAACTACAATGCTGATGGAATTACTGCAAATGGTGTACAAGTCTATTGTGGTCACACGACTGGCTTAGAATAGAACAGAGTCATTGGTTTGTGTGCAATTTGATGGTATACATCTTCACTGAAAAATATACATAATATAGATTAATCACATTCCCAGGTCCAGCCCAAGACTATCTGTATTTTTCAATGCAAAACTGGCATACAAATTCTATCCATGCCTCCTGTTTCCAAGTAAGGGAAAACATGTGTGTCTTTACCAAACTTCAAAGATTTTTAAGCATTTATGTGATTATCACTTTAAATCATGATATCACATTGACAATAAAATAAAATAAAGGTTAATTATGCGTGGCGTAGTAAAATGGCTTTGACATAATTTGGCACCATGTTCTTTGTAGCAATAAGAACTGAGCAAACAGTCAAAATCTAAAATAACATCAAGGGACATAAAGTAATCTGAAACCTTTACAAGAATGTTCGAGTGATTTCACTATAGAGATAATAACCAACTGATACAAATAGTCAGTCAAAGTGCAGCTTTCAAAGAACCAGAGTGCTTCCCTTTTTGATATAATTGCTTAAGCTATATTAAATAGTAGCTAGAGTTAGCAATTAAAACAATCAAAGACAGCAGCGAATGCCACTGCTGGTGGGCACCATCACACTGCTCATTTGATCAACTATGTCTGAGCAAATCTGTTATCAAATCAGCATAAAAGTCAATATATATCATCTGTTTAACACCGGAGAGAATTAAATCACATTTTTTGTGTGTGCTCTACTATGTAAACACATCACCCTGTAACAGATTTCTTGGATCAGGTCGCATTTTACCTTTGTCATAATAGCAACTATTGCACTCCATTGGAAAATCCTGAAAAAACAGGCAACTAATCAGCAAATACAGTGGCTTACGCTGACAGAACAGCACACAATCCAAATGTATAAATGTGGAAACGCAGCCTAATTGAGCGCACATCTGTGGGGGGGTTTTGGCAAAAACATTTTGGGGCTAAAAGGGCACAAAAGATACAGACAAGCAAGAAATTACACAGAATTAATAAATCTCTGGGGGCTCATGAGTCAACTGCTAATGAAGTTCATTTAAGCCAATATACAAGGCAAATTAAACTACTGTAACATAGAATATAAGGATCTAGAGTAATAATGATTTAAGAGGGGATGCTCTGTGAAAGCTGTTTAGTATAGTATATTCTGTATAGTCTAGCATATTTGTCTGAAACAACATTAAAGTTGCACCAGCCTGGAATTTAGAGGAATGAGGCAAAAGAAGTTGGCAGAAAGGAAAATCAGAAGGCAGTCCTTGGAACAAAACATACCGTAATTCAGAGCAGAATGGAGACTAAGGTTCATTAACGGGCCAGCATGTCGACACAGTGCCATGTCTAATTCTGCACCTATAACGTTCTGCTAAGGGGAAATTTAAGCTTTAAAATTGGAGTTTCCTCTGAGCGACGTCTAGTTTCCAGATCTCACTGTTTTAATCGCAGGCCAGGTAGTAAAACAACATTGCATGTGCGACCCACTGCTGATTATGTGAAAAAAGGGAAAGATTGAACAATGTTTATGGGACAATTAAAGAATTTGGCAAGACCTCACAAATATCATTCTCCCTTTAAAACTGCTGTAAAGTAGCAGCCAAGGATTGAGGACTGGCGGGCTCACCAGTGAACAGTTAAAATAAGATTAGAGAAAAATAAAGCTAAAGTAATCTTGTTAGACAACTGGCAGTATATTGCGTGCACTATGGGGTTCTTCATATTCAGGATTCACATACCTTTTTGGTAATTACAAGAGGAAGCGAGTAGCACATGTGAGCAGCTGAAACTATTATCATAATCACAAACTTGAAGACTGCAACAGATTTTCAGCCCTGATTAAAACACATCATTGGAAGATGTGGTCTGTACAGTTGTTCTCATCACGGAGACGAGATTTTACAACAATTTGTTATCATTCTCAGGGGTAAGTGATGATCAAAATATTCTCACAAGCTAACGAGAGAAGCCGCACAGTTCAAAATTAAAGGAATAGTTTTGGATTTTTGGATATATGCTTATTCACTTTGTGCCTGAGAGTTAGATGAGAATATCAATACCATTTTCACGTGAGAATGGTATAGATATTCTCATCTCACCCTAGGCAAGAACAAGAATAAGCCTATTTCCCCAAATGTCAAACTATTCCTTTAGTGTAAAGGAAGTACGCTCCCACACACCATTCATTTCTGCATTTTTAACCGTGTGATTGCAAATGACATCAAAACACCCACGTGGTTTCTTGCCTTGAAAAATATATTGATGAGAGCAGCAACCACACAATAAAATGTATATTTATCATTCACAATCCGTATTGCTTGACCATGAATCACCAACATCTCTCCAAATATCCTTCCAAAAAGCAAATATTGAGATGAGGCATTGGTACCGATGGCTACTGTAAGCTCCTTCATCAAAATCTTACGATAAATTAGTGATAACACACATTAACCATATAAATGGATCCTTCACAAAATTGAGAATGTTTGGGGAGAGACCCCGACCCCCCAAAAAGCACACAACAATAGGCAATAACTTAAGTACTATCAAAACCATTTGGTGAAAAGTTACAATTTTCGGTTGAAAGACAGTTTTGTACAAGTTTACAAGTAAAAATTACTTCTGAATCTCTCACTGTAAAGTTCCTCTGATCAACCTATGGCTATAATACACTAAATAGTGGTTGATGTCCATAATAGAATATATATGTAGGTCTTTCACTTACACATTAATGTATTAATGCAGGCATATTTGTCAATATATCAGGGGATTTGCTGTTGTTGAGTGCCACGGCCATCAGTTTAGGAATGCTGCACCCCTGTATCAGTGATAGCAGGATGTTCGAGGGTGTGTGGCGGCTGTAAGCTGAAGCGAGCCGGAGACACAGAGGGCAAGCAAAGGTCAGGTCACAGGTCATGTGGGGACAATCACCGGCATCATCAGCAGCACGTCCTGCGAGACTCTGAGGCCTGCCGTCCCAGTTTGAAACTTTTTCCCGAAGGGCCTCCTGCAGCGTCTGCAACGGGGATGCGCTTACCTTTGAGAACACACACACACACACACACACACACACACTTTTACTGTGTAATTATACGTAGAATTTTCAACCCATTTGAATAACTATGTAATAACTACACTGTTTTCATAGTAGCACTACTTGCCAATTAATTGACAGTAACCCTATAGCTGTGCCCCACTTTCCTAAACTGTTGTTGATGCACACTAATGTCAATGCACAGAAAATGGAGGCATTACTCACATAGGAAAAAAATGAAAATACATTGTAAATGGTAGTGAGACAGCTGCAGAAAAATAAAAGAGCTAAGCAAATGTAGTTATTAACTTTCTGCATACTAAATTCAAAACCAGTTTACTATTAATATTATAATAAAGTACATAGGGAATACAATTAGTATTGAATGGGGGAACGAGCTGCGTCCTAATAACATTATGAAATGATACTATACATGCGCGATTAGATGTCCATCAAGTTTTAGTATGCAAGAAGACTTTATGCGGGCTTAATTTCCCATTTGAACACGCTATATACTCAAAACCTGCTTAGATTTAATATGTAGTACGAAAAGGTTTCTTTTATTATTTATTTATTTAGCTTATCAGTTGCCACTCTGCACCGACAAACCCTTGTCTCTGCAAATTTGTGTTTTGAAATGAAGTGTCAAGATTTCAAGATTAAGTGGATTCTGCTTTACTTCCAACATGCAATTATCTGACCTACCTCATCGCTGTCAGAAGTCTGATACAAACACAGAAAGGAATGATAACACTTGAAATATTTAGAAACTACACCTCTAATATGAAACGCTATTCAAAACATAGTCTACCTGCTTTGAAACACAAAGAGAGACAAGATAATTATCTTAATGCTGTACAATGCTTCATTTGTCACAGCTTAATGGGGACCCGGGGATATACAGGCCAAAGGCACCAAATGTTCAAGAAACACACTCACTTATCTCTATAAACACCTCGTTGATGTTAATGGCATTCTTGGCACTGGTTTCTACAAAGATGGCATGGATGGAGTCGGCATAATCCTTGGCATCCTTCTCTGGCACTTCCCTGTAAACACAAGAGGTATGTCAAAATTATTATGTTGTAATATGCAAACAGATTCTGCAATTTCATGCATTACCTGATAACCATCAAATGTACTGCTATAGCTATTATGTGGACGATTTCCCAATTTCATGGGTGATCTTATTGCCATAACCGTATGTGTCTCGGAGATGTTTAAATTTTGTGGAAGATACATAAGAACTACTATTTTGATTATTTAGTCCATTAAACATAACTAGAACCTTCCCACAGCACCTCAATAGCCATAATAATCAAGATGAGCGACAAAGATCAAGAGCAGTGAGAGCCTGATTACCTTATTCAGACGAGCTACACAGAACATTAATCAGTATGAGAGCAAATATTCCTCCCTGTGAAGCTGAGTACACTTTACACACAGTCAATTCCAATGGTATTTCTAAACCAAACATAAAAAAATATTCAGATGCCAAAAGGTCATAATATTTCTTTACACAGTGTTTTTCCCATCTAAGCCAGACAACTGAAATCCCATCATCACTCTCATGTTGTAAATGAGGAGGCCTCATCATACTGTGCACACTAGCATTGCTCATGACACATACAATATTATCTCTAATTCAGGTTCACCTGGCGTCTGTCAGGTCACATTTGTTGCCAGCGATGGCGACCACTATATTAGGAGGACCATGCTGGCGCAGCTCCTTCACCCAGTTCTTCAGTGTTTGGAAGGATTCCTGATTATGCAGGCAAACAACATGTTATACTGAAAGCACCAATAAGCAGGCACACAAGCACATAGTGTCTCCCATGACGTTTAAAGGATTAGTATGACATTTTGGGTAATATGCTTATTTGCTATATTATATAGAGTTAGATTAGAAGATAACAGTTGTGTCTTTATGGTAGATACAAAGCTGCAGCCAGCAGCTGGTTTACTTAGCTTAGCATAAAGACTGGAAAAAGGGGGAAACGGCTAGCCTGGTAGCCTGGTAATGTAAGGAAAGACATGGAACAAAACAATGAAAGTGTACAGCAAGAACTTAGTTTAGTGGTTGAGGAGAAAAAGTAAATAATACCTCTTTCGTGATGTCATAAACAATGATGGCCGCAGCTGAACCTCTATAGTACATTGGTGCTAGAGCACGAAACTATGGGAAGACAGAGAAAGTAAACAAGGATGAGTTCAACACTGTAGGACAGGGAAGAGGCCTGCGCACCTAAAGCCTCTGAATTACCTGATCTACTGACATCATTAAGTCTGCATATAGCTACGAAACCATGTGAAACTGAATATGATGATCACAATACAGACCAAGAATTTAAAACATCTTATTCACAGATGATCAATCCCGACTCATCTTTGAAGATAGTTTACCTTGACTTCCTTCCAATTTTGGGGGGGGATATGAAAAGAGTACTAAAATATCGTCTGCACTATTATATATTGTCAAACCCCATAGATCAAGAAACAGTGTCTAGGCTTTTCATAGACTATGGCTAATCCGTTACACAGGCACAGACCATGGTGATTACATCACTGTGAGTTTCATTAGACTCAATAATACTAACTGTAACAAACTTAAAACAGAGAATAAAAATGAGCAAAAATAGACACCAAGTACAATTTTACTAAGCCAAAGGCCCAGTGCTCTGAGCTCATAAGCCAAGTGGCTTTATTTTAAATGGAAGCATGGCAAGTCTTTCCACCAAGACCTCACACATGTGGAAGCCATCAGGAGAAAGATGAGCAGAATGTGTCAAAAGCTGTTAGCGTTTTGATATTTATGGAAGACTATATATTTGATCTTAACCCAATAGATCATAAAGCCCGGCATAATCAAAACAGCATGAGCATTTCTAAATCCATAGCTGCCTGGGAGGCTAGGGGTTCTTCTTTTTGCCAGGTTTTGGTGTTTTTCCTGGTAAAACACTATCCAGTGCTCACTCAAACCTGACTTCAACAATTAGCCTGCTGTCATGATATTTTAAAAACGTATTGTTTTTAGCTGGTGGCATGGCTCTAGAGATGTCTGCCGGTTGGGTCCACCACTTTGGTCTAGACTGAAACTGCCAACAACTACTCGATGGATTGCCAAGAAATTACATATATTCATTAAGCCTAGAAGATGCCACTTACTTACTTTGGTGATCGTCTGACTTTTCCTCTCGCGCCACCATGAGGTGGTTCACATTTGTGTTTTTTGTGTGAAATGTCCCAACAAGTATTGGAAGGATTTTCATGAAATTTGGCAAAGACATTCAAGTCCCCTTCATCATCCCATTTCATCAGGTAAATTGTTTAATTTTATGACCAAAAAAGCATTCTGCCCTTTCTATTTGGTGCTAATTGGGCACCTTAACACAAAAGTGGAGTATGAAACCATTCACTTGCTGTTATCTTTCTGCTAAAAGAAATGTGGACTATTTGCTCTTGATCTCAATTCAGTTGAAATGCTAACAGTGGTCTCTACAGGACTTTGAAGTTGTAACTGTATCGTACAGTATATTTCAAGACATGCATTTCCCCTCTCCGACTCCTAACTTCTTTTTAGGCCTTCTTGCAATATATACTGGACTGGGGCTTTTAAGAGACTAATAAAACCATGTGTCATGTATTAACTAATGATATTTATTTAAAGAAGAAACAACCCATGTCTGAAAAAGACCTTCACTTGGAATGACCCTGCCTTCCCGCCAATTCTATTTTCCTTTACAATACGATGGAATAAACTATCCATCTTGGAGTGACACTGTTACCTCAGGAAAGCACACATTCCACATAATTATAGTTGTTACTGGCCCCAAGTCCACCAACGGGAATCCAACTTGGGATATTTGGCAGAGGCACTGAGGAGACTGCTGTCTGTTTTATTGGCTAGTGTTGGGCCGCACCACCACCAGTCCTGTGTGGTCTATCTCTGCCTTAACCCAAAGAGCAATCACAGCGAGGCCAGACGTCTGGTCACACAGCAGCCGAGAAAACAGCCCCAGTGATGGTTGCTGAGTGCTGATTAATTGCTGAAACCACAAGCTGGGTGCTTAATGAAAAGAACCCTCCTGTTCCCGTAGGACACAAGGTTCCTCTTGCTTGTTTTCTGTGAGAGGGAACAGTCAGAGGGGGAGGCCTCAATGAGTTGTTGACAGCTGGGCTCAGATGTACTCGTAAGGCCTCATCTGGCCTTGTGATACGGATTGTGGATTGCGGAAATCACAGAGCTTTCCTTTATGCCTTGGTCTCTCCTTCCATGTGCATTGGCTGGCTTTGTGTTCCCCTTTCTCAACTCAACAGCTTTTGATAGGCCAAAGCTCCGCACAAGTTACAAAACAAGTCATGAAAGGCTTCAAAATACCACAGCAGCTTTGTATGAAAACACAGACACATGCAAAACCTACCAAAGGAATGTTGCTACTTTTTCCTCACACAGATGTGAACCCATTGGGAGGCTTTCACATGGGAGGGAAAACGTGATTTTTGTAGGAATGAAAAACGTGGAGAAAATGGAAAAGAACACAAAAGAATCACAGAAAAATAGATTCTTGCCAAGAAAAGAAATGAAAAACAAAAAATATATATCTATATTCCACAGGAGAAAGGGGTAAAAAGACACGGAGCTGCAGTGACTCTCAGATAAGACACAGTAGCAGCACATGCCAGTGAGCTGAGACAGCTCGGGTTTCATCTTATCTTAAATGGGGCTGCATTGATGTCCCCTCAAGGCCGTGAAAAAGCAGCGGCCCCCGGGGGAAGGAGGATAAAAGGCAAACAGCATCTTATCTCACCTCTCTGGAGAGGACAGCAGCAGGGATCAGACATTACAACAACAGGGAATTGTGCATGAGAAAAAGAGAAGGGCATGTGGAGAAAAAGGGAAGTGATGTGCAGAGCTAACGCAGAGAAATGTGGGATGCAGGGTGTGAGTCAAAAGAGAAAGTAGCTCCTTACGCTACTGTCTGGAGCTTGGTTTTGTTTAGATTGGCTTAAATGCTCAAATTGTACAAAATGTATCCCGTTTCATAGATCACATATCATCCATGAGTGGTTTCGGTCCTAAACGTTAGGTGAGTGACCAAGCATTTCAAATACTGCTGCTACAGACACACAGGAGTGTAGGTTACATAAGAAGTGGCACCTGGACATGATAGAAACACCTTTCAGATTTGCATGCAACATAAAATAACACAAAAAGGAAAGCAAGGGCACTCCTTTATCTGTGTCTCGAAATGAACGAATACAATAAGGACGAAGGTGTGAGAGGGAAGGGAGAGGCAGGACAAAGATTAAAGGTGAACGACGCCACTCACTGATCTGAAAAATGCAAATCCATTACACCACAAAAGTCATTTTAAACACTGAAAAAGGGAGTCCTAAAACAAGAGCAGTAAAAGAAGTAGGTTATTGGTTAGTGGGCAGAACTCTACCTATAGAAAGGTAAATGTTGCCCCCTATCAGAAGTAATGAATAACTGCATGGGTTCACTTTCTCAGGGGCTGGTTCAGGCAGTGGTACAGGCACATGTGGGTTGCTTTCTCACTTCCTCTATAATCACATAGGAAGAATCAGTAGAATTCTTGAATAAGCCAAGTGACTGATCACAAAGCCAAAACACATATGAATCATGCTCAAGTTTAATATCCAGCAGTCCATTTAATTTTTACTAACCCGCTCCTGTCCTGCGGTGTCCCAGATGAGGAACTTGTGCAGCTCGTTTTGGTATTGTACTGTCTTGGTCATGAAGGATGCCCTGGTGAAGAGAAATGGCTTCATGATTTCATACGCTAAATATGTCACGTTACAGAAATACTCATTTGATTTAACTGTTTTACGAAATATAGATAAACAATAGAACTGTATGGTTACATGTTTGATCCTAACTCATTTTCAAGAGTCTGAGGCAACTTCATTTAGATCATCAGGTGGTTTAAGATATATTGTAATTGTCTGCCAGCTTTAGTGAACAACAACATCCCACATCCCACAAAACACTCAACAGGATTTTGGGCAATAATATCAGCATTTGGTTTTGATTCTAAAACTATAGGTTTATTTGGTAATACAATCTCAATAACAACATATCTGCCTATAATAATCAACAGAGTTGGAAGAACAAATTCAGTTTGTCAGTGTATGTAAATGAACAAAATGAGCCATTATCAGAACTGGAATTAGGGCTGCAACCAACGATTGTTTGAAGACAAGCAACAACTCGTCGCATGTGAGAAGCTGGGACAATTGTTGCTGCTTCAGCTCTAATTGGATTAATAAAGTGACAGACAGAAATTAACTGACTACATGATAATGTCCTACAACAGCCCTAAACACAACCCAATCAAACAGAGAATTAACATAGGTTCTAGCGCGGGCGACAGCAGGAACTTACCCAATTGTTGGGTTGATGTTTGGGTCAAAGCTGTCCTCCACAAATCTCCAAACAATACTTGACTTTCCAACCCCAGTGTCCTGCAAAGACAAAATAAAGACTATGCTTACCATCTAAAGGCCAGAAACCAAAACAAGAATTAAAAAAACCTTTTTTTTAAAGATTCCCTGGAAGTATGCCCAGACATTACTTCATCATTTCCCTTCCTGCTCCTGTTGTAGGCTTGTCACTTTATGACAGTTTAACAGGGCAGACAACGTAAAGCTTACATAGATTTTTTTTTTAATGTATGCTTGATGAAGATGATGAAGTGTAAGAATGTTACTTCAGGAAATGAATTAATTTCTGGTAGAGAAAATGACAGCTTGTACTGTTGTTATAAGCAATCTAGACAATCTAGACATGTATGACTATTGATCATGACTGAAATGCTGAGGTCAGCAAAGACCTTTATTAATTGCCTCACAAACAGCCCAAATGACATAAATCAGCAAATCCTCACATTTGAAAAACAAGAAAATGTATTTGCTTGAAAAACAACAGAAGCCATTAATCGATCAATATTGTGACAATTTTCTATCGATCCACTAAACTGATCGACATCGACATTTTTTCAGCTCTATTCTAATCTTATTAGTAGATGCTATTTCCTGTTCCTGTTATTTATGGTATGTATTATGGGATACATGGTAGACATAACGCACAAATGTTGTTTCTGTGACAGACATTTTAAAATTTAAAGGGCAGAAAAGACAGTAACGTTATTTGACAGTGAAATACATGAATTGTCACCCACTTGATCACATGTACAACACATATAACTCATGTAAACAGAGCTGCCTATCAGGACGGTATGGATGAGCAATATGGCTCATTTGATGCCACAGAGATGCAGTTAAATGTGAAGTGTTGACTACAGACAGACGCGTTCAGACAAAACTCAATGCGGACTTACCCCCAGGAGACAAACTTTTAACTCCCTCAGTGCCATATCGATCTCCTCTATTAAAACGAGTTTGTGATGATGACCATTGGCAGTTTTTCTCCTCTGGTTACCTCTTATCTTGAATATTCTTCAGGTGGTCTATGTTTACAAACAACTTTACTTCATCGTGGTCAAAAGCTGCCAAATGCACACCTCCGATTAGGTTATAACTCTTGCTATTAGCGTTAAAACGTCCAGTAGTCCGTCGTATTTGCCATTTTGTGGTTATTGTAAACAACTAGCTAGCTAACAGCGAAGCCTCCAAATAGCTCGGTCTCCATCTTGAACTTCGGCGTGTGGTCACGTGACCGTTTCGGCTCTTTTTTTTGTTTGGAGATACACAAAGCCCACAGGCTGTATTAATGCACAGCTATGTCGAGTTTGTGCTCAAGCTGAGAAACCGTTACCGGTTTAAGATAGTTGTTTGAAAGATAATCACCCGGCGAATAACCAGCATCAGGAAGTACTTTCAGGAAGTAGTTTGCTGCATTGTTTGAGTGACAGCTGTGCGGTTGTGACAGCCCACACGGGACGGCAACCCGCAGAGCCGAGCCGATACTCAAGATGGCAGGTAATGGCACTTTTTAAATTGTGTTTTCTTTAATACTTGTACGCTATGTTGGCAGTTACAAAGAGGTAATGTGGTCTTCAGAGTCGAAATACTTCAAATAGCGGCTCCTACTTTACGGCATTTGTGGTATTCCCAGGCGAAGTGCTAGCTAAGGCGAGCCAAGTCAAGCGAAAGGGCTGGACAACCCGTATTAGCAAACTTAGCACTACTAGCCAGCTAGCTAACGAAAGCTACTCTGGATATCAAAATGTGTGACTTTGATGGTACATTTAAACCCATAACTACGCAGTATGTGTAGATTGTTTTTATAAATTACCGCTCTCTTCTGTAGTTAGACATTATTGCATGGCTCTAGTCGTGTTTATTATCAAACTGTTGTCATAGCAAAGGCTAGCGAGTTGATCTAGCTAACGTTAGCTGAGTTGCTAAAGTCATTTTCAGCCATAAGCTTACCAAATCCTCCTTTATACCATAACCAAGGGGGAGATGTTGTTCTTTGCCAACATGGCAAACCTTTCGGGGTTGTTGTTAAACCACTCGTAACGCTATTTACTCAAACACACGAAACGCCACATTTAATGTATCTTTTCGAGATAGCAGGAGTTGTTTTTGTGTTTGGAGCACATTCCCTTGCCTGCCCAGCTGTAAACACTGGCATTAGCCATCCCACCACATGCTTCTCTTTCTGTGACCACTTTCTGGGCTCTTCTTCTGACTACCCTACTCTGAATTATTGTCTATATTTAGGGCTGGGTGGTATTGAAAACAAAGCATGAAGAGAGTCTTGTTGTGTCGATATGTTACGTTACCTTAAGGCATCGGAAACAACTCCTTTAGTGTTACATGTCTAGTTTGTGTTCATCACATTGCACTGCGATAATGATAATGAGAAGCCAAACTGGAGGTATCATTTCTAGATTCCATCATTTCTAGATAAAAATGATTGTAGGAGAATTGTGAGTAGTTAGAATTAGTACCTGCTTTGTTGTTTAGTTAAGGCAACAAAATATGCCCTGGATGAGTTAACCAACTCTGAAGGGGTTAGTTAAGATGATAAAAATCAATTTATACAGACAATACAGGTGTTGTTCCTAGTTTGTGGTTGAAATCCCTTTTTGGATTCCAGGAAAAAAACATCACATTGGACTGCAAGATAGTGGAAAAACAAAGTGGATATGTGCAATGTACAATTCTGATTTAGTTCCTGATTTGTAGTTTTAATGTAGGCAATTCAGTTGTCTAAATTATCCAAGAAATCCTGAGTTTAGTCAGTGTGCTTGTGATTTGAGCTTAAGTATAAGATAATACCAACTTAATTTATCTCATGCTAGGAAATTGAAATGTCAAAACAGCAGAAATGCAAGAACAGATGCATAGTATAGATAAGCAACTACAATATTTACAAATAGCAACTATATAGAGTATTGCGACCAAAATAAGTGAGGAGACAAGATTGGTATAAAAATTCAGTACAGAAATTGCAACTGAGGGAATCTAGTTAGGTGGTGGAAAAAGTGTCTTATGTCTGAAAGAAGCATAGAGAAGATACATAGATGTTAAATAGAAAAGTACTTGCACACTGAAATCAGAGCTTCCTTAAGCGACGTTTAACACTTGTGTTCTTCAGGCGAATGTTCGCATGAAGGAAATGAAAGGTCTGTGTGTATACACATTCACCAATATGACTAGTGACATTATAATCACTTAATCATATTCATTTTGTAGCATCCAGCACTTAAACCAAACAAGGTTTTGTGGATCTGCCCACGACTCTTTCAGATTGTTGCGAGCTTATTGACTAAAGGAACCTCGTGTAAAATCAACAATTCAACTTCACCACACCGGCGATGTAAATGTAAAAGTTTCAGTTTTGCAGAGTGATTAATCAGCAAGACCACAGTGATTTATTGTCAATCTTACTGAGGGAGACTTTGTCCCGTTTTACTAATTGTCAGCCTGTAAACCTGCCAACACAGAACTCCTTTCATTTTGTGCGTGGGGTGGTGTATACAGTGATAGCATGTTGACGACATGATTCCCACCATGGATTCCCCCTTTAATTGCCCTATCCCTGCAGGTCTATCTTTATACTTTGAAGATGGCCATGAGGATCTGGATGATTGTGAGTACCCCGGTTCTTTTCATTTGTTAACCAAACCACATTAAACAATACCTGGATTGATAAGTGGAACTTTATTTTCCCTCCCTTCAGCAGGGATGTGTCATCTTTCTTGTCAACCCCATTCACCCATGTGAAATTTAAAGCTGTCAACAGTATTTCAGGGTTTTACGCCGTGCTATTATTAGTTGTCTGCATTAGCTAGGGCGATGAAACAGCGTTTAGATCCAACTGCAAAGTCAGTGTGTATTTATGGCTGGAACGTTAAATGGAGTAATCAGTTAGACATCAGCCTTTCTGCTTTATTCACACATTTGAGGTCATTCCTGACATTTCGTCTGACTCAGTATCTTCAACACAGCACTGTGACTACTGTGGTGCATCTGTCAGTCCCCTATCAACTGGTTTGTTTTTGTAGGTATGAGCTATATGTTTCAGAGATGGTTGTTATGGTTGCGTGACTATAAAATTATCTCTCTTTCCCTTTTGCAGTTGGATTTGATGACTATGGTTCAGAGTGCGACGGCATCCGCATCACAGCCTTCCTCGATGCGGGACAAGACAACCTAACGCCTCTTGGGAGGCTAGAGAAGTATGCCTTCAGTGAGAATGTCTTTAATAGGTAAGTAGTGCCCCGTGGTCAAGCTGTTGACTCAACACAAATGCTAAATGTCAGACAATGGGATGTTGATGAGTAGTTTTTCTGTTGTGTGGGAAGATGCGTGTTCACGTTCAGAACACGTTGTGTTTTTTTAGCCACATTTTAGCTTGACATGCTAAAGCTTCTACCAGAGCTGTTCCTGATTAGCGTTCTCTGCTACTTCAACTGTTGGTAGCTTGCTTTCAGAGATAAAATGATTCCAAACTTTCAGCAGCTGTGGTTGAAACTGAAGCTATCTCAACAAAGCTTAGATTGTTGAAGTCCCAAACATACAGTTACTGTTTACCAAAAAATATCCACAATCCTACTGTAATTCAGCCACTGTTTCCTTTCTGACCATGGCAGTGTCCATACTAATGTTGATAAATGCAAAATTCATGCTTTTTTCAACATTGCTGCCTTCTACCTACACCAAGCCCACTTCATTTGTTTGATATTAAGTAACATTGTGATTTGCTACCTGAACGAGGATGAATACATTTACTGTTTTGGCATAGAAGCCAAGCTTGTGGAAAATGAGAAAATGGTTGATGTGAACAGAACGCTGTTTGACGTTTAAACCGTGATTTCAAATATATCGGCAGTTGTGTAGACATGTCCTCGTGTTGACAATTTGTGCTGAAAGCACTATGTCACTGTAGTGTGTGTTAACAAGGAAACATCTGCAACCTTGTGGACCTTGGTATCAAGGAAACATCTGGCAAATGGCACAGAGGTGTCACTTCTTGCAGAAAAAGTGATGCGAAGATGTAGCCAGATATCCAGATGAACTTATATCATTTTAAAGGCATTAAACTCTAGTAAGAATTTACATTTCGTACTAAATAAGTTCATTTTTTGGGGTCAGTTGTTGTATGTTGTTCTGTGTAAACAATAACATTTATTATTTGCACTGTTAAAATAAAGTTTGATTGTTCACCGATTGCAAAGAAATCATTGCTGCACCATTGAATCATAATTTTAATTTAAAATTTTAATGTGAGGTTAACACATTGTCTGATCCCTAGATGTGTTTTCTCACCTGGATGACGCTCTGCATTCCTGTGTATTTACTAATAGCTTACCTGCTTTAACTCTGTAGTGCAGGAATGCTGAAAGACTTAAATTTTGAGCCATGGGTGAATGGCGTCTGTCTGAACATGTAATTAGATTCACAATGCTAGTCTTAGCTTTTTTTTGTGTGTTTCCAACTGAAGACAGATTTTGGTTCATGTATAGTTTTAGTGAGATTTGTGTTCTTGATGCGGTAGTTTCTGCCCAGTAAACCGTAAAAGCATGCCAGGATCCTGTGCTTTTAGATTCGTTTAAACACGGTGCCTCTGCAAACATTTAATACTGCTCTGCTGTCCACACAAACGTGTTTAGTTCCTGTCTTAATGCTTTTCATGCTCAGCTTTGCAGGGTTCAAGCCCTCCTGTCGTCTCCAAGTGCATGCGTGTGTAATGTACTTGACAGCTCTGTCAGTGCTGTGTTGCCACGCTGTGTGCATTCAGCACTTGTAGATATCGGCAGGCAGTCTACTAACTTGACGCTCCTGTTGCTTTCTAGGCAGATCGTGGCTCGTGGCCTGCTTGATGTGCTCCGAGAGTTCAGTGAAAATGAAAATGACTTTATCAGTGTCATGGAGACAGTTGCCAGAATGTCAGAAGATGGAGGTAGATGCATTTTCCTTTTCATCCATTTAGTTGTCATGTCTCTAGACAATTCTGCGCTTTTGGACTGTGGTTTGGTTTCTTTGTCTTTTTTTGTTCTCTCTTTAAAAATGTCTTTATTAAACACAGTTAAACTCTTTCAGGATTGAATCTTTATGTGGTTCCAAGCAAACAACAAAATGTTATGTTGGTACATTAAGCTTCTACTTTTAATGTGTGCTCAGAGCCTACAGTGCGAGCTGAACTGATGGAGCAGGTCCCCAACATTGCCATGTTCTTACATGAGAGCCGGCCCAACTTCCCAGCAGCTTTCACAAGATACTTGGTACCCATTGTAGTTCGATATCTCACTGATCCAAATAACCAGGTAGGTTTCAAGTTAACCTTTTTTTTTTTTTTTTTTTTAACAATGAAAGCAACATTACTTGTCACGAAGGCCAAGCAGTGCCTTTTCTGTTTGGTGTGTGTTTGTCAGCTTTTAGGAAATAAGATACATAGAAAAAATAAGTTCAGCAGTCAGATTTGTTTTATACCAGGAGTTTTAAAACAGTTTTTTAACTTCCTTCCATCTTTTCCAGGTGCGGAAGACCAGCCAGGCAGCGCTGCTCGTCCTGTTGGAGCAGGGCCTCATCTCTAAAGTCGATATGGAGACCAAAGTTTGTCCAGTTCTGCTTGAACTCACAGAACCCAGCAGTGACGACGACTACAAAATCGAGGCAGTTGCTGTAAGATTTAAGAGAGATTTAATAAAAAATGGTCTGTTATTTATTTATGAGGGAAATTGACTGGAATGAACTCCACCTGAAAACCACATGGTACTAGATAAACTTTTAAACTACAGGCACTGTTGGTTGCCCAGCTATTAAATCATTCCATGTTCAAAGCAGACAGAGAGGCATTGTGGTTTTCTTTTTATTACTTGACTGTGATCGGTTAATGTTTTTATCTAATCCATTTAACAATCTAAAATAAAACATGGCATCTATTTTAATCGCATATGATTGCAACCAGCATAGGCTGTTTGGGGTTATATAAACTGTAATTTGTCGTGCGTTATTTGATTTGCAATGCCTAATTTCAAATTGAATGCATGGGCTCAACGTTGAATGCTATTATTATTTATGTTGTATTTAGGTGTTCGCTGTTCACTTATTCCACTTTAAATCAAGTTTTCTCGAACCAGTTTCAGCCTCCCGAAACCCACAAGCTGCTCCTCATAACGCTCTCCATATGTCTCCTCTGACAGATCATGTGCAAAGTGGTCACCATGTTGAGCAAAGACACAGTAGAGCATCTATTGCTGCCACGCTTCTGTGACCTGTGCAGTGATGCCAGACTCTTTCAAGTTCGCAAGGTAAGAACCTCCGAACCATTTTCATCTCCTCCAAAGGTCAAGATAGTTTTCGACGGCCTGAAATGACTACAAGATACTCCATTTCAGACTGCAATCAGAACAGTTTCGTTTAATTGTGTTTGGGGTGTTCCATCGAGATAAATTCAATAACACTGTGTGTCAGCCTTAATTCTGTTTTGCGCATCACCTTAGCCTACACTACGCTGTTGTTTTCTGTGAGGAATGTTAATTCTTTGGCATAACCGTTACCGGTTGGGTATTTAGGAGTTGCAAAGGTGGTCAAACATTGTGAATCATTTTGTAACGGTTACTTAAAGAGTGAATGATCGAGCCAGAGCAGATTTTAGTAACCAGAAGTGTTTGTTTAAGGAAAATGTTTTTGGAATTATTAATATTCTTGTTAGTGTTAAAGGAACTGACTTCCTTTACAGACATCATACAAATATATAGCCTCTTGTGGATTTTGTCTGATGGTTTAAAAACATTTATTATGCATTTGTTCATTATTATTATGTTTGTATTGTGTTTTACAGGTGTGTGCAGCCAATTTTGGAGAGTTTTGTTCCATTGTAGGTCAGGAGGCCACAGAAAAACTTCTGGTGAGAAGCTCCAAGACTTCCTTTTTCTTTGATTTGAAAAATCAAGACTTTTCCTGAGGGAAGGCTTATAACTCGGTTTTGTTTTTAACGCAGATGCCCAAGTTCTTCGATCTGTGCTCAGACAGTCTGTGGGGCATCAGGAAAGCCTGTGCGGAGTGCTTCATGATGGTCTCCAATTCCACCTCTCCAGAGGTGCGACGTGCAAAATTGTCCCCCCTGTTCATCAGCCTCATCAGTGACCAGTCTCGCTGGGTAAGACACACACACAGGAACAATTGTAATTCATCTGATTGCATACAATTACAAGCACATGTATGTGTAACTTCCTCTGTACTATAATTGAAATAGTGTAGTTGTTGCGTAGATTTTTTTTTTTTCCTCCGTATGCACCTTCTTGTTCCTGATTTTGAGATTACGTGCCTTATTTTCATGTAGATTACAGTTGTTTGTTTGTTTGTTTTTTCAAACTTTTAAAATAGGAAACTAGCATTCTGAAAATCTAAAAATGGCTGAACTAATACTGATAAAAAAAACCTTTAATCTCTTACTATCACTTGACTGGCCATTTTCTTTCTAATTGGAAAGTGATTCAAAAATGATTATCAGTGGAGCATGAAGAATGTGAGTGTATTAGGCTTAAAAGGTCTGCAAACTAAAGCCAGTCTGTACTTTTCTCGTCCGTGTGCAAATAAATACAAGTTATAGAGTTGTGAAAAATCTCTGTTATCATGATGAAAGTGACAGATTCCTCCCTGCTCCACTTTTAGGTGCGACAGGCTGCCTTTCAGTCTCTGGGGCGTTTTATCTCCACCTTTGCCAATCCCTCCAGCACAGGCCTTCACTTCAGAGAGGACGGCGCCCTACTTGAGGTCGCCAGGTGTACATTGGACAGGTATGATCACTTTCATCTAACTTTTATCACCACTGCAACAACTGACCTGTATTTGCAGCTCTTGGTTCACTTGGTTTTCTTTTTTCTTTTTTGTTCAAATAATATTGGACTCCATCAATCCTAGTCATAATTTTCAGGATATGGATTTGAAACAGGGACATCAAAGGAAGTGAAGATGACGAGATTAGTTTTCCTTGAATCATATTTTCTTAGAAAATGCAGGTTATGTTGCAGAGGTACTTTTTATAGGGTTTGAAATGTACTCAATTTAGCTTTTAGCTCCAATTTACACACTCGATAGGTGTGTCCAACTTAGAACTAGATTATTACGGTTTATTTCTCGTCAAAGCTCAACTATTGGCTTTATGTAGTGTAGCTAGTGCTTAACATTTACAACGAGGCTAATAACAGTATATAGCATATCATCTCTCCTTTTTATTCTGTTTTAGATATTATTCTTACACATTTTGTTACTCTCATTTCAGCGGCTGCTCACTAAACTCTCTGAACTGCTCCGACATTAGCGGCTGCCACACAGAAAGAACCATCACTCATACGCCTCCCAATCAGGACGGCCGCGCCACGCCGTCCCCGGAGCACGTGTCAACAGCCGACTGCGAGGAAATGCACAACTTTGATGACAACCACACTTATATTCCTGGAGAGATGCGTCGCGGCTTCGCCCACACCGCTTCGAACGGCGGCGCCAGCCCTACGACTACAAACAACGCTAAGAACACGAAAGAAATGGAGCAGACAGATGAGAACTTTAATTCTTTCCACTATTGGAGGTCTCCTTTACCAGACATCAGCGGGGAACTGGAGATGCTAAATTGTCCAACATCAGAGAAAGGGATAGACAGGGAGGAAAAGACAGATGAGGAGGAGCTTGAAGATAATTGTCCTGGTTCCAAGTCCAGCCCTGGCAAAGCTACCAGCGACCAGATCCAGAAGGTCTTGGACTGTTTGCAACCCCACATGGATGACCCTGATGTACAAGGTTGGTACACAGAGCCAGTATATATGTAGGATTAGCTTTTGATGTTTGGCAACGTGTTGGCATGTAGGTTAAGCTGTGTATGTGAATTTACCTGCAGCTCAAGTCCAGGTGTTGTCAGCAGCTCTAAAGGCAGCCCAGCTCGACAGCCCGGCAGAGGACAGCCCAACAGATGACAGCCCGACTGAACCCCAGCCAGAAGGGCACCCTGAGAACAACACCGACGACCCGTCGGTCGAGAGCACATCTGTGGAGGTTCAGTCGGAAAGTGAGGAGAGTCCCACAGAAGAGGAGCAAATGATGGAAACTCCTCCGGCCTTGGAGTCGAGCCCTGTCCAGGAGCAAGGGGACGAAGAGACGCAGACAGAGCCCCTGGAGGACCTGGAGGACCAGGAAGAGTCTCCTCCTGACTCTCCTGTTCTAGTACGAGACAATTCAGATCTTTGCAGTGTGTTCAGTCACCTGTTGTATGGCTGAACAGATATATACTCAGTAGCTACATGTCCCGGACTTAAGCTGGATTTATGCTTGACACAAGGGGTTAACGGGAGTTCAGCTCAGCTGAGCTCGGCATCAGATTTTCTCCGTCGATGCCGTCGCAACACTAGACGGATGTATCGTGTGCGATCAGGCTTTTAAGACCCTGAAAACATGGTTTTAAATCTTAAGCATTTCTGTGTATTCATGACTCAAGTTTGATAAAGAAAATAATTTATTTAAGATGATTTAAGAGTTTAACAGTAGAAATTCTGCTGATCTTTATCCTAATTTAATCTAAGTTAAATGAGCCTAATTCTGATTGGTGCACTTAAATATGTGACCACCTTTTTTTTCTAAATGAGCCCCGCCTACCTCAAACCAGTGGACGAAAAGAGAAGACATACAGAAATGTCCCATGTGAAATAACCAAAACTGTTCTTATTTTAGCAGAAAATGATGTGTTCAGGTACGACCCCGTCACTCAGAGTAAGAAGCTGATTCACTTTGTGCTATAGTGATGTTGGGCTACACACACGTGCTTTGAGTATTGAAGTTCGATCTACGTTACTTGTCTCATTACTGAATAGGAGATTACTGCCATGAAATTGGCGTGTTTATGTTCTTTAATTCACTGTGTTACAAAGAGCGGTGATTGTGGTGAGAAGGCTTTGTTATCTGCATGTAAGAGAAAGGGCCCCCTTAACGCACAGCCATAAATCCAGCTTTAGGTCACGTGCATCTACTGAGAATTAACAATGAGTAACGAGAAATGTTAGCTTCTGTTTCCTAATCCTGTGTGTGTATGGATTTGTATTTTCCTTAGGAGTCTGAACTAATTGAGAGTGTGGAGGAGGAGGGAAAGGAAGACTCTGCCCACAGCCCAGTGTTTGAGGATAAGCCTAAGATCCAGGTCAGTCAGCACTTGTGTCATACATCCCGGGAAATATTGACCAGAACCTTGCAGTTGGTATCGATTGGCACAAACCTTGACTACTAAATACTTTCTCCCTGCGCGTCCGCATTCGTGTTTGATCATCAAACTCTTAAATCTCTCGCCCTGTCTCCAGAATGTCATCCCCCAGCAGCTGCTGGATCAGTACCTCTCTATGACGGACCCTGCGCGGGCCCAGACGGTGGATACAGAGATAGCCAAACACTGTGCCTTCAGCCTGCCGGGGGTCGCGCTCACTCTGGGACGACAGAACTGGCACTGCCTCAAGGACACATATGAAACCCTCGCTACGGATGTGCAGGTAGGCAGAGAAATGGGAAATGGTGAGGGTAATGTGGGATTAGATTATTTCATTCCAAAATGAGTTCCAACAAGAAGAAATGCGTTGTGCAACCACTGCCTCAAACTGAATTACGCAAATACAAATGAGCTGGATGTTACAGTTACATGGTTGCCAAAGCTAAATAATTATTATATTGAAGAATCATATTTTATCACAAGATTACACATTTTCTAGGCAGTGAAATGAGTCACTAGTTTGAAAGTGCTGCCAGAATTTCTGTCAGCCATGTTCATTAGATACCCATCCCTTTTTATTTTTTTTGAGATGTTCTTGGCTTGATTTGTGTAACATGGCACTTGTTGTACAAACGTGTTGCTGGAGAGGATGTGAGAAAGAAAGGGAAATGCAATGGGGGGGAACGTTGCTTTACTTAATAGCAGCAGAGACAGTCACGCTGTAGCTCATTACATCATCACAGCACTGAATGTCACTGTTAGCATGACAGCATTGCACTGTGGATTCAACCATTCGCTGGAGGAGGGGTTCCCAAAAATGACACATTGTTAGTAACACTTTTGTTTACAGTTTTCCTACACTATCAGTGAATATAAATTAAGCAATAAGTATTTGCTTTCCTATTTAAGCAGTGACCAAGACACTTGCTTGTTCATGACTGGCGCTGTAATCCCGTTGTTTTCCTCCTACCATCACACTCGCAGTGGAAGGTGCGGCGTACGCTGGCTTTCTCTATCCATGAGCTGGCTGTTATCCTGGGAGACCAGCTGACAGCAGCTGATTTGGTGCCTATCTTCAACGGTTTCCTCAAAGACCTGGACGAGGTCCGCATCGGAGTGCTCAAACACCTCTATGACTTCCTCAAGGTGAGATTGTAGATACTGATGCAGTTTGAGTGTTACACGTCAGCAATGCTACCGCTGAGATAGAAGACAAACAGGACTCATGGTGTCCAGTTAAAGAAGAAAGGCCACAGATGGTACTGGATAACTAAGCTGATTCACGTGCACCTCCTTGTTGCAGCTATTGCACGCAGACAAGAGGAGAGAATATCTGTACCAGCTGCAGGAGTTCATGGTGACGGACAACAGCCGCAACTGGAGGTTCAGATACGAGCTGGCAGAGTACGTCTCCTTTTTTATTTTTATTTAATCAATTTACTGTAATTGTCACCTAAACGGTTAATTTCCTAATTTTGTTCCATAATAGAATATTGAAAAGTGCAGTTCATTTAATTTAGATCTACTATATTTACTACGCTGTAGAGTTGTGTAACCTTCCTGTCTGAACTCTGTCCCCCTCCAGGCAGTTGATCCTGATCATAGAGTTGTACAGCCACTACGACGTGTATGACTACCTCAGACAGATAGCGCTGACACTCTGCTCTGACAAAGTGTCAGAGGTCAGGTGGATCTCATACAAACTGGTACGTGTTCCAATATTCAATTTGGGGTTTGTTTGTTTTGGGGGGTTTTCTTTGCTGGTGGAGGAAACATCTGGTGAGGAAAGACTCTGGCTACTTGTGACACATGGTTAGCAGAGTCACTGGAAAATCAAACGGGAAATGAGTCACAGTGATGGACGATGTTCAGTGTTGTGTGCATGTGATGAATTAAGTTCATTATTTGCTCGGTTTACCTTGGCTGGAGACGAGTTACGTAGTCACTTAGCAGGTTTGTGTTTAAGGAAATATTTGACATTTTGGGAAATCCACTTATTCCCTTTTATTGCCAAGAAAAGTTTTAATGACAAGACTGGTTGTTTTTACATTTTTTCTACAGATTAATTAAACTAGATACGCATGGATTTTGTAACCAAGCTAGCTTTGTCTCCCTGTTCCTGTCTTTATGCTAAACTAAGCTAACTGGCCACTGTTATATTGAACTCGCTGCCAGAAAGCAAAATGCAAAATGTGTACGTCTTCAGGCAATGCTTGACACACATTTGACAGGTTTTTTGAACCACCTCGAGCACACATTTGCTATTTTCCCTTCTTTTTTTTTCTTTTTTTTTTTGCAACTTCAGTTTTAACTCCTCGTTTTTAAGTGTCACTACCTCTCTTGTTCGCAGGTCGTAGAGATCCTCCAGAAGCTGTATGCGTGTAGGGCCGACGACCTGGGCCTGAACTTCATCAACGAGCTCACCGTCAGGTTCTGCCACTGTCCCAAGTGGGTGGGGCGGCAGGCCTTCGCCTTCATCTGCCAGGTCTGTAGCTGTAGCTCACGTTACTTTGCACGACGTGGTGGAACGGCTCCCACGTTGTCCCGTCACCTGTTTTTCCGCTCCAGTGTTTTCATGTCAACCCGATGGCAGATAAAAGCCTGACTAACAACAGCTGTTACGGCGATATTACAGTGGACGTTTTGTTTTCGTTTATCAACTTCTCTATCTGATCGGAAACATTTCATCTGTTTTATCTTCTGGATGTTGTGACGGCAGTTCATCCTCACCAACGCCTCTCGACGCCCTTCCTTCTTCCTGTCTTTAACACCAACCCGTCTGTTTGAATGTTTCCTTGTATCTTCTGTAGGCTGTAGTGGAGGAGGACTGCATGCCCATGGAGCAGTTCAGCCAACACCTCTTGCCCAGCCTGCTCAGCCTCTCCTCGGACCCAGTGGCCAATGTCCGCGTGCTGGTGGCCAAGGCTCTACGACAGAGCGTCATGGAGAAAGGTAAAATGCAAAGGACACGATTGATGTCTTTAGGATAATGCTGATGAAGGTTTTATTTTGAAATTTTTTATTACAAAAAATCCTTTAAAAGACCAATGTAAATCTGTGTAATGTAAATCTTAAAAAAAAAAAAAACAGTTGTAATTTCCAAAACAGCTGAGCCGTGTAGTTTTCAGTTTGTTGCGCTTCTAGCAGCAATGTAGTGAATGTGCGATCAACATCGAAATAATCCAGTGTATTTTCCATGTTCATCGCTAATGAAGGAACAGGTCACCGTGTGTAACAGTGTGCCTCACTAATGCGGTTTTAATTGTTTTTGAACAACAGTGGAGGTCTGTGGCACAAAGGAATACAATATATCAGGCTTTGGGTAATAATACTAGCTAGTTGAATTGTTTCAGTGTTTTAGGATTTGCTTCCAATAAGAAAAGTATAGAATATTGAGAACTGAATCTTGTGTTTTGTGCACAGCGTACTTCAAGGAGTCTGGTTGTGCCTACTCCGACGAGCTGGAAGAGACCGTCATGGCGCTGCAGTCCGACAAGGACCGGGACGTCCGCTTCTTCGCCAGCCTGGACCCCAACAAAGGCTTGATGGACACGGCTCCCTTGATTTAGCCTCAGCCTCCCGAGTCCCGTCACAGCCCACCTGCCTGTCTACCTACCTGTCTGTCTGACTGACGCGCAGTCAGCTTAACCTGCAACACCAGCACCTGACCAGATCCCCGACCACTCGCCTGCTGGGCAGACCTGCACCAACGACCACTTGAGAATCCTGTCAGATGTTCCAGATAACAGTATAAAAGTATGAGCATGCTCAAACAACACGACCCGGCCTCTGGTTGGGCACTACATAGCGCACATTGTATTAACAACACAAAGAAAAAACGATTACTTCTCAGAGTTTTCAGAAAATGAGCAGGACTCAAGAGGAGGTCAGCCGCTCCTCTTTGTGGGAGCGGCCGTATTTACGACGAACGTTCCCCCCCACCCTCCTCCACACTAACATTGACTCTGTCCTTCCCCATTCACAGACTTGTAAAACTAAAAACTAAAAAAAAAACTTTTTTTTTTCTTAATGCTTCTTTTTGTGGATTTCTTAACGAACAAGCAGGCGAGGCCTGCCCAACTCTGACGTGTGCACTAACTCAGGGGGACTCATCTGAACCTAAACAGCATTATTAGCTCACGTCATAAGCAGCAGCTCCTGGATCCCTGGTGAAACAAACAAACAAACAAACTCCAGCTGTCTGAGCAACAGACCAGCCAAACCAAGTAGCTCTGCTGGTGTCTCACCTCATTTCCTCCTAAATGCCTCCGTTGTCTCCGAAGTCCTTTGTCTTCTGAGATGTCCTCTGGGTTGTTGTCTGTTTTACCTTCTCTCGTTCACTTTTCCTCTGCATTTCTCCACCTGGTCTTCATGGGCCAATGAAACCACTACTGCTGCACAGAAGGAACAGTGATTCTACCACTCAGCGTGACTCTTGATTTAAAAAAAAACATATCTTGACATTTTTGAAAAAACACCTAAATAAACTGTTGACTGCCCCCCCCCCCCCCGCCTCCACCCCATCCCTCGTGTCTGTTTACCAAAAATATGACACAACGCGTCTCCCAAACCGCTGGAGACTAATGAAATACCTCTGTGGGGGACATGACTGGCCAGTGTGTCGTACATGTAGAGGGACATTGGCGGATCAAACGGGCTCTGAATGTCCTCGCTGGGTAATTCCTTTTTTTTTATAGAGCGATTCTGTGGTGCCGACGCAAACATCCTAACAAGGGCTCATGGTGAAGTGACACGGGGTGATTTCAAATCTCCGAAAGAAGAGGAAGAAAGCAAGCACACTGTTGGAATATGCATGTATCCCTCCCCCTCCCTTGTGTATAGTCTATTCCAATTCCTTAAGGTTGACCTCCTGATGTTGAATTCTGTGACCACGGTAGCTTTCAGTGGATCTGACTGACCGGTTGTACAGTAGGATATAGGAAAAGGCTGCGTTACGAAACTGAAAGCTGATCATGACTTCCCTGTCCTGGTGAACGATTTCAAGTATGAGGTTTCCCAGAACCCTTTGTACAGCTTAAACCTGTGGAAAACGGTGTGTTTATGGAACCAAGGCCAGTTTAGTCGGGTTTTTCCACCCATCGAGATGTGTGTGTGTGAATATTGGGAGCAGCCACCAAGTCACTTTTGTAGTCTTTCGACCTCGTTTTTCCTCTGTTGTAAATGGTAGCCCCCTTTTTTTTTTTTTGAACATAGACATAACTTGAGAACTTATGCTGATTGTGGTGTGTGCTGTGCATCTCAAGTCTTTCTTCCTTCGAAAGGAGAGCTCACTGCGGTAATGGCAGTGTCTACTCATCTCGTCTGTCTGCAATTTTGTGTCCATCTCATTTTTTATGTGGTAGAACAGTTAATATATACATTTTATGAAAATTATTTTTCTTTTCAATTATGCACCACTGTTCAAAGATTTTATATCCTAACTTTACAAAATTTACAACCTTTGTAATATTCAATGGTTTCTTTTAAAAAGACATTTTATGTAATGTTATTTTTAGTATTCTGTAATTAAAATGATGAAAAGTTATATTGTGCTTACGTTTTGTTTTGCATTATTTGCCCGTGGTTCAGTCAGCTGATACAGAAGGAAGTTGATGCATGATAAAGGAAAATAATCCTAATACAAACTTATTAAGAGAATCAAGGTTTACATTTACATTTTGCAAGGCCACAAAATATCCCATTGCTACCGCCCTCAGTTTTCTTTTCCTCTAGAACTGCAACAATTTTGTTGATCACTTGTTTTAGGCAAAAAATCCAAATATTCTCTGGTTCCTGTGAGGTTTTGCTGCTTTTCCTTGTTTAATGTCATTTGTAACAGAATATCTTTGGGTTTGGGGCTGTTGGTTGGATAAACAAGATACTTTAAGACACCCTGAGGCTATGGGAAATTGTAATAGGCCTTTTGTTTTTTTTTTATACACCGTTTAATTGAGAGTCAGATGGCAGATGAGTCTAGTAAAAATAATAGGAAGTTGCAGCCCTAATTGTCATAGGCATTGTCAACCTGCCAAATTTCTCTATTGATCAATAGTTTGTTCTACAAAATGTCAGAAAATGTCAGTCACCTGTTGCCAGAGTCGATGGTGACCTCTTCAGTTTGCTTGTTTTGTCCAACCAATAATACAAAACCCAAAGAAGTTTTTATTTATCATTTAAAAAAACCTCAAATCTCCACATTTGAAAAGCTAGAACCAGCATTTGACTTAAACTGTCGATCAACTAATCAGGTCAACTTAACTTTTCTCCCATCCCCCTCAGTGGTTTCTCTGGTTGTTGTCTCCCTGGTCCTGTCCCTGCAGCTCTGTGCAGCGGATGAAAACTCTTGACCCTTAGTCTCATCTCCTTTTGAAGAGCAGCAGCTTCCGGTCCCACGCAGTGCTGCCGAAGCCCCGGATGAGCTCCATGCCGCAGTGTCCCTCCAGGTGCTCCCTAGCACGCTCTGCTATGTCCCCGCGGATCTTCAGGGTCTTGAAGTGGTCAAAGTCGGAGCGGCCCAGCTTCCTCAGCCGCCGGGCCGCAGAGCGGTAGCACTTCCAGGGCTGCGCCTCCAGCAGGAGGTGGCGGCTGATGGACGCCAGGCGAGAGAGCAGCTGCAGCAGGCCGCAGTCTCCGTGGTTCAGGTGGACCCACATAGTGACAGCCAGGCACAGGCACAGGTGGAAGTGGGAGCAGCCGTGCTGGTTGAGGTAGTCCTGCAGCTGCCCGGTGTCTTTAGTGATGTCCAGGGGGATGAAGGAGATGCTGCAGGGCAGAGGGTTGGTCTGCTGAGCACGCTGAATGAGGATCTCGTCCAAGTCGAAGCCCAGGAGGTTAACTTTCCTCCGGTGTGACTCTTTGTCGCCCACAGCCTCCTGCACTAGGTGCTTGTAAAAGGCTACACTCAGTTCCTGCCGTTCGCGCGGGGAAAGAAAAGAAGACAACTTTCACTTCAAAAAAATAGTGTGTGAAACGTGGTCATATCTACTAAAAGGGGACGTTTAAGGAAACCGTAGGATTTGGTCCAAACGTTTTAAGATGCATAATACAGAATCACATACCCCTGAATTACATCCCACGTCTAACATCAGTGTGGTCCCATCGTGACCGTCGCTGTAACCTAAATCCTGAAGCAGCGTGGCTGGAACCAGACTCAGTCGGTTCTCCGGAGGATTGAACGTGTAATAGTTTATAAAGTTGCCATAAGGAGCGGCTCCTGGGTCGTTTATTTCATTAACAACGCCGCTACTTATCGAACATGTTGCCATTGTATTTGTGTGCATCTCCAAAATATGTCCGGGCGGAAAGCGCGTGCTGCAGTCAAATAAGGACAATTGTGTTTCTGGTAGGTTAGTTACACCAAACCATCTGTGTAGATAGATTTAAATAAATAAAAGAAAGAGAGAGAGAGAGAGAGATGTGAATGTCTTCATTAATCTAGATATAAAGTGGGACATTTTTCGGGACAGTTCCGTGGTTTTTCGGTAGTAACTGCAACGGCGGAGGTTTCAAATGTAGTGGCGGAAGAAATATGTATTCAGGTCCTTTACTTAAGTAGCGTTAATAGAAAACAATATAAAATCCAATTACAGGAAAAAGTTCCTCATTTAAAATATTACTTTAGTAAAAGTATTTTCGGCGAAATGTACTTAAAGTGTCAAAAGTGGAAGTTTTTTAATGTTGTAGCAAGTGGAGAAGCTAATATTAGGGGTAGTTCAACTATCTTACCCGTGCCTGTGATAAACTGTGGGGCTGTAGTAAAGAACTAGCTATTGGATTTTACAGTTTATATTAGCCACATGACACGATGCTGCAACGTATGGATATATTAATTGTATATACTCCTGACCAATAGGTGGCGCGCTGCGATTTTGTTCGCAGTTTCTTTACAGGAAGAGAAAAGTCCCCTCCGGGATTCCGTACTTTACGAAAGCTAAGGTTAGTTTGATTGCATGCTAATTTCGCGTGTTGGCTTTGAGGACAACCAAGACGACCCGCGCTTACTTTCGCTCAAAATAAAAGGTAATAAAAGATCAACGTATTTGCACCGAGAGGAGACGTTACAAAGACGCGAGTTTTCCCGAAGTTGATAAAATAGTCAACACAAGCCAACTTGTGTGCATACACATCTGACCGACTGCTCGGTAGCTTGTAGTGGTAAAGGGTAAAGCTTTTATCATGTAGAGAAACAGAGTACTTCATTTCTGACATAAAATCAGACGTGCTGTTGAATGGAGTCTAGTTTAATATGCTTCACACCAGCATTGGATGTTACTGATGTCTGTGTGTTAACGAGTGATTTGCCACTGAGACTGTGGAGCAAATTAATAACTGTATAAATGAAGCAAATGTCTGCCAGTCACAGCAATTGTGAGGCACTTTTAGTTCTTTACAGGCCGACAGCTAAACTCAGATTTCCAGTGTTGTTTCATTTCGTCCTGGGAGAGTTGTCACTATTTATTGATGTTAAAATCTTAGGAAAATGTGGGGTTTTACTTTACTCATCAGTATGTGAATACTGTTCAGCAAGCATTCAACATTCACATGAGTAAAAGTACATATTTGTCATCGGCTATGTGCATTGGATGCTTCTTTTCAGAGTAATGCAAATTACTCTTTATTATTGCATTACAATTTCAGATGCATAAATGTTTAAATTACATTTCAGTATTTTAGCTCGTTAAAGTGGGACTGACTTTAATGATTTAATATATTGTTAATTAGTGTTCTGTATGTAAAATATTAATATATTAAACAATTGGTAACCCCAGCTGTCAGATAAATGTAGTAAGTAAAATAACATTTCCCTTTAAAATGTAGTGATGTAAGTATATAGTAGTTTAAAATGCAAGCACGTTTAAAACAGAATATAGTAGGAGTGGGTGAAGTGCATAACATCCTCTATCATGGTTTATATCATGTTAAATTACAATCATGATATGGTGACATTTTCTTGGAAATCAACTGAGAAACTGTTAATGGATAAAATAACCAGAAGAAAATGTCTCATGGCTAATCCAGCCAACTGACCTAACATCTCAAATGTATATCGTCATATTGCCCTTGGCTTTAGTACTTGAGTAAACATGATTGGTTACTCTCCACCGCTGCAGTGCAGTATTTTGCTGCTGAACCTGCTCTGACTTCCTGTTCCTGCTTCCTTCAGGATCCTCATCATGGTGTCTGGGAAGCGCCTGGCTGACTTCGGCTATCGGACCTTTTCTGCCTCAATGATGCTGCTGACGGCGTACGGTGGCTACCTGTGCGCGATGCGCGGGTACCGCTACATGCAGAAGCAAAAACAGCTGAAATTGGCAGCAGAAAACCAGGAACCTGAAGCCATGAAAGACTGACGTCAGATGGACTGCTCTTCTTTTTGCACAGATGGGGACATTTTCCATTCCTCCTTTTTTTTGTTTTGTTTGTCCATGGCGAAATCATGAAGATGTTTATTCTTCTCAGGATGTTTGTGAGATTTCATCGCGGGTATTGTGCCCTCAAAAGGAAGATGTCTCCTTCGTGAAAACGTTAGAGAAAGAACACATGGCCAATGGCCTCAATGTAAAATCAATATTGTGACTGGCACTGTTTCAGGAGTGAAGATGGCTGTAATTGTTTATATTACATTATAATAAATGTCTTTAACCACAGTGCAATGTAGTGTTCAAACAGGACTGCAACAAGAGAGAGAGATGTTTTAACAACAATATATTTGGAAATTGTTTTGTTTTTTTACAAGGCACTCAGGTGAGTACAGTCCTCATACCTTGATTATTCTGTGGGCAGGGACATAAAACCATTCCTTGAACATTTGCTCTCAGAAGTAGTAAAAAACATTAAAACAGAAATAAGTCACAAACCACAGTTAAAGGGTAAATCCACAATATATATCGCAAAGGGCAGAAACCGCTGCTGTTTAAACTTTCAGGTGTGTTGTACTTCCACTCTCTCTCGCTCTCTCTCTCACACACACACACACACACAAAGATAAAACCACAGCTGTAACAATTAAAGTCAGCGATTGGAAATGCAACATACTTCAAAGTTTGAACCCCCAGAGAGTAGTGTAGCAGCCGTTTGTGAGCCAGTGTGAATTAATCCTTAAAACAGAAATCACGTTCATCTGACCAATAAAACTGGGAGAGAACATTGAAAGCAATCAACATCTGCAGCCAAACGCAGCACAGAATAAACCCCAACACTTAAAAAATAAGGCTATGCAAATCACTTGCTTCCAATGATTTTCCTATCAACTCAGCTTTTACATGTCGCCTCTTGAGTGGCGTCATACATGTCGTTAAAGGGCTCGTTGAAGCAGATGTCAGTGTCTGTGTGTCCACCGTCGGTTCCACAACGTATGAATCCGCGCACGCTCACTGTCAACGTAATGTGTGATGGTAGACTGTGTGTGCACGTCAAGGGAATGTCTCAAGAAACGAACAACGTTGTGAAGGATGAACTGCAGGGGGCTCCCGGCGTCAGGCTGCAGGTCACCAGCTGCTGTGGTTCTGCCCTCGGGCTTTGGCAGCGACACAGTGGCCATTTGTGCCGTTTTCTCCCTTGGGAGTATGAGGAGGAGTCTTGAGGCCTTCCGTGGGCGTGTCGGGCTCCTCGTCTGAGCTACTCTCAATGTCGCTGCGGACATCGTTGCACACCTACAAGGCAGATGGGAGGCGGAAACATGGGTAAGCTTTTGCAGGACATTATTCTTTTTTAAACACTTATATAACAAGCGCTAGAGAAATAAGCACACATTCAAGAGGTGGGGAAAAAAACAACTACGGAGGTTGGACAAAAAAAAGGTTCCGCTTGGAAATAACTATAAAAAGCTATAAAGCTGAGCAATGAGCCATTTTAAGTGGAATTAGTAAAGTTAAACTTTCTGGCATATGGTGTTGTGATTGTCCCTCAATGACATATTAAAAGTTTTCTTATTTAATTTCTTTCATGTATTTTAACCCCCATCTTTAAAATTGGGGTCACACTGAAGGATCTCTTTAGGGCCACCATGAGGAGGAGGAGCAGTTAATCAGAAAAACTCTTAATGTACAACAAACACTCGGCTGAGCCAAGCAGGAGACGACACTGGACTTGTAACTGGGCGGGAGAGTGAATAAGATATTGCTCATAATTGTAGGTGAAGTGTATTAAAGAAAAAGAAAAGAACATCCTGTTTCAGGTACAGCCCTAGATTGAACAGATGAAGCAATTGATATATATATATATATATATATATATATATATATATATCAATTGCTTCATCTGTTATTTTATTACTGTTAATAGCATTATATATTTTTAGCCCTTTGATTGATTTTATTTGTCTTTTTAATCTATTTTATCTAGTTTTTAAGTCTAGCTTTTATTTAACTTTATTATTTAAATCTATTTGGTATGAAAAGCTAAGGAGGGCATCGTTTACAGTAAGACATGACATAAGAAGTGATGTTTCCATTTATTTATAAAGCCCTTAATGGCAACTTTCCATCATACATCACTTCCTTATTAAACTGGTTGTGTAGTCGTTATCTGATTGGCCAAAGCGACTGTAAAATCCCACATGCAAACACAAAATGTGGACACACGCTAAGATAACTGGAGTATTTTACAACCCACATTAAAAAAAATTGTACCTATAGGTCAATTTAAAACTACTATGCTCTTGAATGTAACTGTTTTTAAGTGTGTTCTGTTTGTTCGCTCATTCATTCTTTTGTGTCTGTGTATTTATTTATAATGTGTTTTAATTGTATTTAAATAAATAACGATGTTATTGAAAATGAGAGCATGCCCTCAACGGTTCCTCGAGATTTAATTAAAAAGGCTTCACTTTCATCATTTTCATTTTCTAACATGTTGGTATCAAATTGTTAGTTTTTGCTGTAAAATCTTTAATTCATTGTGCTCCTGTTGCTCTGTTTATGTCTGTCTAACTATGATGAGATTTCTTTAAGAAGAAGAAAAAAGAAAAAAGAAGCCACCCCACAAGTGTCTTACTCCTAATCGCAGGTTTCAACACGCTCCTTCCTAATGAGAAACAGCTGGACATACCTGACATTCACAACACTATTACCACATTACGCATCACTCAGATGCAACCTGCTCTTAGCGCTGTCTTTCTCAGTCGGTCTAATTGTTGATCAATTACAACACCTGTCCAGTTAAACCCACGGCAACTACACAGAATCTTCACGGAAATGGGACGGGACAGGCGGAGTGGAGATGTGCGAAAAGAGACAGAAACTTACAGCCAGAAACAGAGAAGGTAAAAAGATCTCAAGCGGACAAAGCAAGCGGGGAGAAGCGAGAGAGTGGCGGAGAAGGGCTCATTGGACAAAGACAGACAGAAAGGCGGGATCTCCCTCTCTCATTCCAGAGGGAGGGGAAACAAACGGCGTCTGCAGAGAGAATGAGACAGTCAGGGACAGCTTGAAGAAAAAAAAAAAAGTGTAGAGGCAGAAAATTCACCGCCAATGGAGCCATGTTGTACATTTCAATCAACATTCTGGCTGGGACTAATGTTTATTTGGTGCTCTTTATAGCCCTTTCAGCTCTCATCTTGTTGTAACCACGTTTACCCATAAATGATTCGACAAGCCTTGTTATGTCCCTGCAAAGGTTTGGAGTTAATGTTTTGGGGTCAATAGGTTTGGGACATTTTTGTTAATCTTTGTTTACGCAACAGTATTAAAAAGGAGAGTTCTGAATCATCTGAATTTTTTATTAAATTTTTTATCTAAGGCACTCTGGACAGTTTGAGCTGCACTAAACCTCGTGAGATTACACACTGCGCAGAAGAGGTGAAGATACGCTAACTAACTAAAGAAACGCTGTCAGAAGAGGATTGTGTGTATGTTCCAGTCACTGAAAAACAAACTTGTTTTTCTTTTTTTGGGGGGGGAAACAATTGCTTGTGTGCAGGAAAAGCTTGGACGTGTAGGATGTCAAAGTCCTCAGCAGGTCATTAAGGCAGGGCTGCAACTGATGATGCTTTTTTATTATCGACTTATCTGCTGCTCGTTTCCTCAAAATAATCGAGAAAATGATCATTTGACGAAATGTCTGGAAATACTGCAGAATATGCATTAGAGTTTTTGAGAGCCCAGATGTCTTGTTATGCTTTAAGTCCAGAACCTAAATATATTTCACTTCATTTCACGTAAGACATTAAAAAAGCAGCAAATCTTCACGTTTGAGAGGCTGGAATTTCTTTCTATAATTTTTTTTTTTGTGGATCAACTCATTGTTTAAAAATCGATTAATTGTTCCAGCTCTACGTTACAGTACTTCTCAGCAGGACCCACCTTGCCCCGCAGCATGGCTTTGACAGCTATACGGCCTATTAGGTAGAACCAGATGATGTGCAGCACTTGGAGGACCAGCAGTAAGAAGTTGAAGAGCCACCAGGACGGGTACGGCCCGACTATGGACCAGCTCTCAAACATAGTGGAGTTAAGGACCCTGGAAAACAAGGAGACAAATACATATACATTTACCTCATACACTTGTAATCATTTATCCTAACGAGAGCAAAATGTAGGCCACCTGCGGTCAAATCATACGATCAACCAGCACTCTTCTAATGACGGCAATTGTAATTCCCCCCTTGGAAGCCAATGGCAACCAAGCAGGCGAGTAACATAGATCTACTGTATTGTTAAATGAGGTCACGTCTTCCTTTAAATCCAGGTGAGCGACAGGAGGTTGTCAACAGACCCCGTCCCCCTGCAGAGGTATGGATTTCAGTCCAGGTAGCCGCACCGGCAACATTAGCTTTATCACTCATCCACACCAAGACACTGAATATAGCTGCTCGGGTTACTTTCACCAACGATAGCTTCCCTATTGTCTGTCTCTCTAGAGGTCGAGCTTCAACAATCCAGGTCTCTTTGAAGGAACAGTCGCTATCTAAACAACTCCCTCAACATGGGCGCAAATATCTGCGGTGCTCCAGGCAAGATGTTAAACAGTAATGACTGTCAGCGAAACACCGTAGGCGTGCTGGAAATCTGATTTACAAACCGGTGGCAGTTATATCACCACCAAGTTATTCATAAACAACGGAGCATGGAGGTTTTCACAGGTTGTGTGCAGGCTGACCGCTGTTACAAAGTACAGCTGCAGGATATGTACTGAAAATACAGTAAATAAAAAATAATGAAATAAAAAAAACAACAAAGCACATTAGGATTATAATGTTCTTGATTAAACGTAATTCTTGATTGTTACTTTGCCAGAGAAATAACATTAATAACATTAAAACAAGTGTTTTATTTGCGATGGTCTCTTGTGCATTATTACAGCGAGAAACGCGACGGCAGAGGAGTTATGATGTTCACTCCGAGGCTGCAGGTGTCGCCGCAGAACTCACCATATTGGATATATAACGAGTCGTGTGATGAAGAACGCCACACTGAACACAACGAAGAGGATGTCGCACAAGCGCTGGTACTTGGCATAGTTAGCCAGCTTGGCTGCCTGTAGGGGGAAAAAAAAGAAGAAGACAAAGGTTTGGGATAAGGTTTGTGTAGAGCATCTTGTTTTTGGGTTTTTTTAAACCACACATTAACCCTGTGTAATTCCTGAGCTCATGCTACTAATCTGTTTGGATTTCAGCCAAGGTGAAGTGACTGGAAACACTAAACAATAAACCTCCACTCTTCAAGAAACCAACTGATGTGGAGCAAAAAGGGTACTGAATAATATCCTAAAAGGCTGAGGCTACACAATTACTGTACTACTGTATCTACAGTAGTCGCATTCTCTCATATCTTCCATATTTATCCATTTTTGTTTGGCGTGTTAGTGTTTGCGCATAGAAGCAATCATTTCTGCTCGATATCAGATGTACTTGGAAAAACGAAACTCATGTTCTGGTTTCAAATCACATCATACGCTGTGTGGGTGGAGAGGATCACTTGCAGTTACTAAAACATTACTGTGGGTAAAGTGCAGGATGGAAAAATCAGTGGCGATTCAAACATGAAAACTCGTTCAAGAAATCTTGCAGAGTGCATCTGCAGTCACCGCTGTGTCCGTCTTACAAAGCTAAATCGCTGCGCCTGGTCCTTGACAGTCGGGAATTGTAGACGGAGCATATTAATACATGTTAGTAAAATGAGTGGAGCCATTGCAGTCACAGGTAAGTGATCTTCTTATGTACAATTACACACTGGCTTTGTGAGTTTCTCAATTAATTTTGTGCCACATAGAATACTGTTCAGCAGTACTGTCTTCTGCATCTAAAACAAATACGAAATGACAAGTTTAGGGCAAAATAGTGCTGCTTGAGTTGTTCTGGGCAGCTCTATTAGAACTTGCACTCCAACCTTTCATGGCTCACTGTTGATCGAAGGGTTTCCTCGAGCGTGGCCACATTGTTCAGCCGTACCATTATCTCATAGAGTTATTCAACATTTCTATTGGACCAAACTGTTTTTTTTAATAACACACATCATTTACATCTTAACGTCCGGCTAATAAAAAAGATTTTTAAAAAGATTTTAAAAAGAATATGCAGAGGTATTTATTGGCATGCAGATGACTGATTTAACAGTAGGTGGTATAACTCTGTGTAATTTCCAGTATTCACATTTCTTTAATGAGTATTTTTTTTAAAAGATGATCTATATATTGTGTATTTTCTATTAATATCCCAACTAAATGTAAACTGTTGCTTTGTTTCAATTGTATATTGATGTCATTTAAAGTATATTCATGCAGTTCATGTACATCATGTAATTGCTATGGTATCAGCTAATTGGGATCATTTTAAATAAACTAAATAAATAAATCAGACCTCTAGCAGGAAGTCAGAGGCATCGTGGACGCACATCACGAGGCTCCCTACTCGCGCCATGTTGTTGACGTAGGAAAAGCTGATCAGGCTGACTGTAGCCAGGTGATGGATGAACATGATCAGGAAGTCCTGAAATTGAAAAAGGGAGAGGGAAGGTTAGCGTACACCTACACTGCATGTTTACCGTTGTTGTTGTGGAGTGTATTTTTTTTAAACAAATCCCACCTCTTTGTTTTGTACATTGAATACAACATTGACTGTTACAAAAGAAATGCAAGTGAGAATTAATGGTTGACATGTAGCGAAAAATGCACGAAACTCCAACGTTTCTGGTTTGATTCCCCTCTTTCCCACTGATGTTTCCTGTCTGCACTGTCACGATCAAATTAACACATCTTTAAAAGAGCTGGCGTGAAGCTTTTAGCACTTCTCAAAATCAAATGATCAAGATAACACATAGTCCTTGGAAAATAAAGTTACAACGTGCCTTATAAGTTAAGAGAAATAACACATTGAGCAAATGTTCACTAAAACAGCAAAAACTAAAGGAACGTAGTAATTCAAGCTGTGATCAAGTACACGATGAGGAAAATAAAGTAAACAACATGTGCAAATAGATACAGAATAAGAGCCAAAGATAATTCAAAATCAGAAAAAATTGTCCACAAGTCTAAGAACTACAACAGATCAAAGGTAGCGGCTGTGTTGGGAATGAAGTCACAGGTGGAGGTGATTCTTTTTTCCAGAGACTTCCAGAGAGGTTGATACAGTGCCGGGAGCCATGACAACAAACATACAATCATCATTACTCTTAACCAAGGGCCTGCTGCTTGTGGAGGTGCGTTACAGAATCTGAGACAGACGTATGGCTCACATAAAAGCTTGCAAATCTCTGCATGTGTAACCAATACTAAAATCAAATGGAGGCTATTGCACAAAGGTTATGTGCAATACAGTCAGTGATGTGTTAAGTGTCGGGCTGCAGCATTCTGTACAAGCTAAAAATAACACGCAAGAAACAAACTCTCTTTAAATCAAAACCACGTTTCCTGTTAACACCACCACTTCAAAAGAAACAACGTGTTGCTTCATATCCTCTCTCAGCCTCACACGTCACACTGTTACTAATACCAAAGCTTTTTATTCATGTCAATGAAATGGTGCGCCGTGCATAAAAAGACATGGTGAAAATATACAACACATGCCCACTTTAGAGACAACACAGCGGATCAGTGCTCACCGTGCACCGGAAGTAGTTCCCCTCTTTAAATGTGTCTGTGGCAACGTCGGCCCCCATTCATGACATTCACAGCTGTGCTTTCACAAAACCGTAACAAACGACGCACGACTGATGTGAGAGAGAAGATCAAATCTAAGTGAAATCGAGTTTTGCCACCACTGCTTCCTGACAGACAACTTTCTCTTTTAGGAGGAAGCAGACGCCTAAAACTGAAGTATCGGACACAGTGGAAGCGCTTGATTTGTGCAGCCAGACAGAGAGGGAAGATACAGTCGAAAGATTAACGATGCACATCAACCTAAAACAAACACACAGGCAGAGGCTTCAGAGCCAAGCTTTAGATCTCAGGATCAACAGCAGCAGACTGCAAGGGTGGACAGGCAGACAGACAGACAGGCAGGCAGGCAGACAGGCAGACAGGCAGGCAGGCAGGCAGGCAGGCAGGCAGGCAGGCAGGCAGGCAGGCAGGCAGACAGACAGACAGACAGACAGACAGACAGACAGGCAGGCAGGCAGGCAGGCAGGCAGGCAGGCAGACAGGCAGGCAGACAGAGAGTGAGGGAGGTTAAGGATTTGGTAAGAAATATATTTGATCTTAAGTATGTCTTTTCTTAAACTGATGTTTTAACGCACATCTGCTCACTGGCTTTGTGGTTTGTGGTGAAATAATCAAACCGTGAGAAATGTCTTGCCCAGGAATTTCCCACATGAATAAATGAATAAAGACATTTAGCGTGATTGACACAAATCTAGTAAAACGATCACCTGGGCAGGAGCTTCATCTGCCTCATCCGAGCGTCAAATTGTGGAGGAAAATATTTATTATACAGAATGCCTGTTAGCGAACACCTCCACTCGCACTGGCCTACTTCCCCAGTATCACATTCCAGACATTTGCTGAATAAAACATCTTAAACATTAAAAGGCGTGTGTGTGTGTGTGTGCGTGTGTGTGTGTGTGTGTGTGTGTGTGCGCACTCTAATACGCTGGCATTCTGTGGAATTCCTGTAATTCTAAGAGGCCTACTCCATCCTGCAGTCACATGACAGTGGGTGCCCTCGTGCTGAAAATACAAAGCATTCACAGACTGAGCAGTACCAGCTGCGCCCTGCCCCCCTTTCCAAAAAAATTAACACAACACAACCTTTAAGCGTCTCACAAAGCATACATAAAAAAAAAAAAACAACAACAACAACAACTTTGCATCGCACATGGACACAGTCACGCGTACACACATGGTCTGCCACTGCCAAATGAGGAACAATAGATCTACTAAGAAATGTTTCACGGGGAGTGGCAGCTGTGGTATCCAGTGCGGTTAAACCTCACAGAGACGGAGCCGGTGCTGTTTCCTCTTACCTTCCGTTTAATGTCGGTGAACTGGGAGAACACCAGCGACCAGTAGAAGGCCAGTTCTGTCACATAGTAGTGGTAAAGACCCGGAGTCATGACCTGAAGAGACAAGAGGGGTGAGACGGGTTCTTTAAAACAAACCACTGTGCGTATCACACAGTGCTGAGAGTGAAAGAATGACATGTGACCGCCACTGTGCAACGATGTTGGAAATCACCACAACACACATGAATCACCATGATGTCAAAAGATGCTTAAGCAACTGATTGGATTGGAAGTGCATCATACCTGGTAGGGGTAACCGTACCAGCAGTGCCGTGTATCCCACATCCAGGGGGACTAAAAACAAACGCGCGTTAGTTCAGCAAACAATTCTATGCTATAATCTATTTTAAAAAACATACGCAGGATATTAAATATTATCAATAAAAGAACAACCAACACTGACAGCCAATGTCGCCCCCATTTATCAGATCTGAGGGTGTGCTCACCTGCCACAGAAACCGGATCCCATAGATAAATATGCACAAATAAAATGTAAATCTCCACCTAGAAGTGACAGAAGAAATCAAAAGCTAGAAAAAAGGACTGGTTTAAGAGAGAAATAACACCTTAAAAATCCAAACACATGCACATCTATTTGCCCCTACCCTAACCATTAGCAATACACGTCTCGCCACAATCCTTGCGCTAACATAACCTGATCCTAACTCTTATTTTAAATCTAAATTCAAGTCCTAACACGGAATCTTGAAGACCTTGATGAAACGTGGATAAGCTAGTATGTTCTCATTCTGATGGTCTAAAACACAGGAACACACGTGCACGCACCACACACAGCACCTGGACAGAAAACACAACCATTGTGTGCTCAGGCCTGTAGAGAGTTTAAAAGGGTGAACACAATAGGCTTTAACCTACATGCTCTCGCAGAACTTAGTGTGTGTGCTGGGTTTGTCTTGGTTCCTGCGGTGTCTGAACCAACGCTGCACCTTTCGCACCTCCCAGTCCAGCTGCTTGGACAGGCCATCCAGATGGCGAGAGTCTGGATTCTGCGTGGAGAGAGAAGAAACAACCTGTATCCAGTATCCAGTCCGAGCATTGGCATACTGCAATTTGGCTAATATTTCACTATTTGGGCTCGAATCTCAGAGAATCTTTAGAGAACAGACTCAACGAGAGCAGGTGAAGTCATGAAAATAACATTACTGATAACACAACTTATCAGGAGAACGTCTGCACTACAGGTTTCAGTGAAAAGTGTATTCTGTAGTTCTGGGAAATATAACTGAAATATTTCATGTTGTGATGTGTCGGACAATCTCCAGTTTGTGAATGTTATGATGTCACTCATGGTGGGAATTGTTGGGTCCCAGTACGGTATAGACCTGCTCTTTATAAAAAGTGCCCTTAGATAAATTCTGTTCTGATTTGACACTATATAAATTGAACAACTGAATTGAATCTATAGGTAAAGCTGACATCTTGAACTGATTCACCAAGGACAGTATCATGAAAGCCCAATGTGACAATAGTGTGACCTACGAGGGAGACTGACATGCATAAATAGTTAAGGTTCTTTTATCATGTTATTAAAACAACAGTTGTATTATTGACATATCTCTATAAGAATATCATTAGCAATTAGACAAATATTGATAGCACTGGACTGTGCACTGGACTAGCGTTCACATCAATAGCCAAGTTGTTATAACATTGGGAAACTTTAGTGTTTCTTTTAGTGACTTTAGTGTTCAATAATGCAGAAGTGACTTAAAACCAAGCAAAAATGTATGCCTTACATGAGCCTAAGTTAACCCAAATTTAATGGATATAGTGTTCTATTGTGGAGGCGCCGTATTTCTAACCCTCACATGACTAACAACTGTAATCATATATCTGTCTTGAGTTATCAGATGATGTGAATGATGTGGCATAATATCAACCATCACTGTTACATAAATCATTCTTTAAAAAGGAGAAAGAAAGAAACCAAACCTTTGTGATGGATGTAAACACTTTCTCCAGCACTGCATTGGGCTGAGCTCTTCGCCCAACACCTGGCTGGATTCGGAGACTCTGGGCACAGGTACTGGCGATAAATCTGTGTCGAGGTGAAAATGGGAAGGACGAAGGGTCCCACAGTGTTGTTAAAACATGCACACCAGCCCTAAAAGGAAACCTCACAGGACGTGTCCGGTCCAGGATTTAAATGGCGTTCAGTCCGTAATCAAATAGATAACCGGGGTTCTGTCACACACTCAAAACTAAGTAACATTGTGACAAATATCTGAAATGTGAGTATGTGTTAAAAGGGGTACCCCTTCTTGACACTAGACAATGATAATTTCACCAGTAGTATTATAAAATCATTGCATGGATAGCAGAGACCAGTCCACATATCAAAAACGAGCTACAGCATGGGGCTTCTTCTGTATAAGCTTAAAGGTAGCCTGTGGAGTTTTAGACCTCTAGCAGAGCTATAGGCTGTTTTAAAAGACATGGTCCACGGTTTGTTTGTCTCGTGCGTGCGCACAAGGACGCACATGCACGCACACACGTACGGTCAGCAGGAAAGCAGAAGACTGCTTGCTAGTAAACATGCAAGTGTTTCATGAGGAAGGAAATGCATTCGTCGTGTCTGCGTGACCTCAAGACACACGCGGTGTGGTGGTGTTATGTGCAGTGTTACGGTGAGTAACCCTGAACATTATTTGTTTACAAGAACAAATACACACTTCAAAAAGAGGTATTAATTTGCACAGCAGCAATCACTACAGTGCTACTTCCATGGCGGAGTCCTGATAACCCACGCAGCCCACAAGTATCAGGTCTCTCCAGTTGGAGGTTTGTTCAAGTCCGAATGTAATTTAATTTACAAACTCTTTCTCTCTGTGGCTGTGCGCTTCACGTGTCGTCAGAGAGCCAGGCTAATGCGTTGCGTTAGCCCGGTTGTATGAAATGCAGCAAAAACTCCCTGAAGTGGAGCGTCTCAAAATCCCCAGTGATTCTGGGATGCCATGTTCATTGTGGGAACAGCACGACCTTGTATGACCCCCTGCTTGCAGTTCTGTCCTGCGTTATGACTGAACTGTTGCATTCAGCTGGAAAAGAAGCTCACAGCTTACCACAAATGCTTTCTGCGCTGTAATGTACATGTAATGTAAGAAAAAACAGTTTGGTGTCATGTGCCGACAGCTGGCTTACATTAGGAACTTGGGTTTTGTGCTGGTGGATTGCTGTGATTTACACTATGCTTAATATGTATTGTGGTCATGGATATTTATTTATGAGAGCCTTTTTGCATTTCCATAGCAGCCAAAATCTTTATCTTTGAGGAAGGCATAGCTCAAATATAATAGATAGAATACAGGTTAAAATTTAAAGAAAGGTCCAGTCAGGCTGAGTCTCACAGAGAGGAAAATGGGCTAGATTTTGTTCTGATAGATGTGCAGATTGCGCGGCTGCAACAATGGTTCTTTGTGCATAGTGATACGCTGACCTTCAAGAAGAGAATAAATCTGCAGAAAAAAACAAAACAAATTTTGGGCGTTATACTGTGGTTCTTTTAAAGATGTCTGATTGCATGTTGTGTTGTGGCTTAAGATGCTTCTGTTTTAAAAGGTCCCGTGTGCTGCAACTCTCTATTGTCTGACCACACACCTCACATCTGCCAGTATAGCTAAAAGAAAATTCCTTTAATATTACTACCTGTGAGTTATTCATACCATCTTCTGAAAAATAAATAAATAAATAAATAAACCTGGAACTTTACCTTTAAATAGTTTTACTATCAAGCAGAGTAAAAAAAGCGTTGAATCAATAAATTATAAGGTTGCGCACTGTCTGTGTGGTTTCTCCAAATATGTACACAGAAACTCTTTAAGAAAAACATTCCTGTGGTTTTACCTGTGAAATCCAGATCTGCAAACATGAATATGTCTCTCTAAAATATGTCTTTTGTCAGACAAATATGTGGAGCTCCTCGAATGAAAGTGGCTTTACAGCACAGATTGCTGATTTAGAGCCAGACAATGCTTCCACTACGTACAAAGCTATGTAAATAAACAAATACAGAAATAAATAAAATACAGGCTTGGGTGTTATTTCTCGTGATAACACAAAATCACCATGTTTCAAACTTAACACAGAGACAAGAATTGTGATTCTCGCCTCATGTTGTTATGTATTAGAAGCATTCAATAATACTGTGCTGCGAACATTTTGGCCTGTTTGTAAAGAAACAGGTCGTAAAGGACTACTAGCAACAACAGTTTAGTGCAACTGACCCTATTCACAGCAGACATTTTGACTGGTCAAAGCAGGAAAAACCAAAGGGTGAATTAATAACATTAATGATGTCTGCATTCCATTTAGGAGCGCCAGTTCCCGGGCTCTGGTATTGTGCATGCTCACTCAATGACATGGCACTGGGACACTTGGAGCCATCATTAATGTTATAACTTAGACGTGTGCTTTACCTGCTTTGGCAAATCAAAAAACGTCTGCCGTGAAAAGCGTCTCTTAAAGTGTTAATGAGGAATGCTAACTATGTTAATGACAGACGTGATGACATATGCAGGAAGATAAGTGAGTCAGTGAGTGGTGAAGAAATACGCCCGCTGAGCCTACAATTTGAAATGTCACGGTACTACTTGATCATGTGGTTCAGCTCTCTGAATACAGCACGGCAGCTGAGCGAATCCTACAGTTTTTACTACCATTTAATCTATGTTAATGGCAGTTTTTCCTATAACTTCCTTATTCAACATTTCTCACAAGAGGGTTTTGTTTAGGCAGACATATTACTGGAAAAGGTGAACACTCAAACCACAACGGTTTCTTCAATGGGCTTTCTTAGTCCAATAAGAGTCACAGGAATACGTCAACTAATTATAAGTTTGATTTAAATTAAAAAACGTGTCAAATTGTATCTCCAGTCACTCTACAGAAGAATTAAGAAGTATTTGTTACAGTATGGCATTTAGTCAAGACCCAACTCCCAATTACATTTGTGAATATTACTGATAGCAGAGATGTCAATTTCTTTTTCCAGTTTTGACCAATAACTAATTTCCCATAAATAAAAGACCATTATGAAGCAATTAGTCGACAGGCTGAGGTTTCCAAACAGCAGCAATAAGGAAATGTGACACATTTAAGCTTCCTGACCCAGATATCATGTGAACCCATGTTTAGAAACCTGTTTTGAAGCCAATGTCATGTGATTTTATACAGTTTTTTAAAAAACAATTCTTCCACCTATTTGATTTTGTTTAAATCTACTTTTTGATCAGTTGATCATCACGTCAACATGATGTAATCAGTTTTGTTCCTACATTTCCGGCTGTTTTGCTGGCCATTTGCCTAACGGTGATCTACAGGATTAAAAGAATGCCTATTTCAGTTCAAGAAAGTCGACAGCTATTTATCCAACGTGACGACTCTCTCTGCTTCTTCCTTCATTGGATATTATATCCTGAACGTGGCCTAAAGGCCTAAATATTTGCACACAACTGCCTTTCTGTATGATCACTTTCTTGACATCCAGAAAATAGCAGAGAAAATAAACAAGAGATGTAATGCTAGTGAGCACAACTTTCTCTAGACAAATGTGCTCATTTACTTTCAGTTTTACACTGGCAAGAGCAAACGCCTGCACAAACCTTACCTGGCGTCTGTTACGCCTGACAGTTTGATGTAATCAAGTTCTTCAGGTATTTGTTCAGAAATACTGAACCAGTGCTGAACCGTAGTGGAATGCTCCATTGTCTAAGCGCTGCACAAGTAAAATGGTTCACTGTGATGGGAATCTGAAACACTCACTACAAAATAGCCCGAGACATTGTGTTCCATTATGAGGAAAAGAAAACAAAAACCCCAATGCCTCATTTGTGACGTAAAACCACAATGACAAGTATGTAGATCAAAGTGGCTGTTATACAGTGGCTGTTTTTTATTTCACATATTGAATGGATTTCATGGCATTGCAAGTGAATTAGACCCCAAAACATGACTCTGTGACACTGAGGTACAAATTAACCAAACAAAAGTCAGATCTGCTTCAATTGGCATGATGTTAAACATTACATCAGGATCCGCAATGCAATCCACCATTTACTGCTTAAGTGCACCTTGAGCATAAAACACTTTCAGTGAGCAACATGCAGCAGCTGTCAGTGTTGATCACTTTGATCACCTAAAAGCTCAGAATGTGATGCAGCTCGTTTGGTAGGAATCCCCCTGAAGTGACCCAGAGGTTAAGCTGGTGTCTGCGTTGGCTATCTAACCATCTCTGTTACCCGACCACATTGGGTGAGCTGAAAGATGAGCAGATGTGGCACAAATAGGGGCAACACTCTTGTTCTCTTGTAAGCACAGGTCCTTCAAAACGTATGACGAACAGGAGGACGAATCGACAGAAATAACTGGGCCGACAGCGGCAACAGGAGGGAAGCAAGCAAGCGTCGCACGCTGATCTATTTATGTAAAATGTCAAAACATCCCCGTTCCTCCGCAGAAACCGAACGCTCCAACGTACACACGGTCTGTTCCCAAGAGACAGGCTCTGTGAGGTCTGTGCACACGGATGCTAGCAGCCCTGAAGGGAAGAGCAGCAAGCTGCATACGACCTTGACACTGGGAAAACTTCTCAGTCCCGGGGCCTAGGCTGAGGCACAGGCACGGCTCTATTCTCAGCACTGTGCCGGAAGTAATTGCGGCCTTCGTTTCACTTGTGAAGTTACGGCAGTTCTGTGGAGGAAACATGACTGTGGGGAGAGACAAAGCCAGATTATGTGGGCAATAAACAGATCGCTGAACCAGGTGGGCGTTCAATGCATCACATCAACGTTTTGTTCGGCATCTACCCTCACTTCCTTAATGGTTCCGACAGAGAGAATACCTGGTGGTCGGTTTATGAGGAAACGGTCAAAACAGATTCCATGGCAAGTCTGGCTCGCTCAAAATCTCATACACATCTCATGACTTGGCTTAGAAGGATTGCACACGCACAGAACAGCCTGACTGCTTCTATTTGCAAAGTCACTGCCAACAGCAAAGCGATGATTATGATCAAACAAGAAGAAACTGGTCCAGAAGAGGAGGGGCTGGCCGCGTCAAGGATAGTAGTCACATTGGTGAGAAAAAGGAACTGCCAACAGGTAAAAAAATAAAAAGAGTAATCCTGCAGATACGATTGATGATTACATGTAAAAAAAACAGTTGTCTGAGATAAAACAGACAAAAGCTAAGCAAGAGACACAAACAGGTTCTGTGAGCACGACTTGAACTAGAAAAGTGGTTTAACAGTTGAAATATTTAAAACAGCCAACATTGTGGTTGAAGTGAGTCAAAATAACAAATGAGTTGAAACAGGCGTTATGATGGAAGAACTGCAAGAAGTTAACGTTCCACTTTAATGTCAGTTTCAGATGAAGTGTAAACACTGAAAGCCGCTGTTGTAAAATGTGCATGGACAGTGGAAGCGGTTGGAGTTCACTAAGCTGAAGACATTTCTCAGCAGCGAGAAGACCTGCGGAGACCTGGAAGTACATTACATTTAGGCATTTAGCAGACGCTTTTATCCAAAGCGACTTCCAAATAAGAGGTATACATAAAGGTATACATAAAGTGCATAGAACCATGATGGAAAACAACAAGATGTCTCATCAGACAGGGCTGGTGATGAATCACAAGTGCTGTAAGTAAGTACATTGCGGCCAATGGCAGAATAAAAAGAGCATTAAATCTAAGAACAGATGATCTTTGTACATTATTAAATATGTACATACAAATATGTATATTATTAAAGTTGGGTGCATTAAGTTTATAGTTGTAGTATTTCTGATTGTACTGGAGTCAGTACAGATCCCTTTATTTTGACTTTACACAACATTTGCTTTACAAAAAGACAAACCAAAAACAACAAACCAATTTGTATTTCTAAATCACTAGTTTCCTGACCGGATTTGAAGGCAGCAGTGAGTGACCGACAGTACAGTACCACCAGTGAGCGCTCAGTTAATTTTGTGTGTAAGCCTGCAGGCCCAATCACTCATTTTTATGACAATATAAATCACAAGGAGTATATTCTCATATATAATTAAAGGTCCTGATTTATAAACGAAAATTAAGCATTTGAAGTGAGTCTCAAATAATTCAAATCTAAAATATAGGCCTATTACACTTTTAACTTTTATGTGGCCTTACCTTTCATCTTTGGATCACAAAAATACCTTCAACAAAGAGGAATACTCATGACATACTGATTCAAGGATTTCTATTGTCATGTCAATCTCATTTTCACATGAGATTGCACAAAATTAAGTATTCAGGTCCCAGTTAAAAGCCAATAAAAGAAATGATGAATGAAATAAATAACAAAGGCAGCATATAGACAATAAACATAAACAATAAAAGAGAAATGTATAGACAAACTAGATACAGAGAGGTAATCTGTACCCTCATTTCAAGTCAAACAAAGGAATCAACAGAAATGTTTATTAGGATTAAAAAGGTGCAACAAAAGGTCCGTTTTCATTTATTACTAAGTTTACAGGGAATTAACAATCTATCTTTACTTTGCCTGTGTTGCGCTTGTGTTTGTGTATATTTGAAACTTGCAGTATTTTGCTCAGCAGCATAAATATAATAATAGACATGCCCCTAATAATTGAATTCAAGGTAAAAAAAGATGACAAGTATGTACAACACGAATCTGACCAGGAAGTCAGGCTGGAAGAGGGCAATAACCCTGCGGCCATATCTACAGAGTCTCAACTCCTGCTCACACGTGGAGTAAAACTATGTTGTTGTGGCTTTAAAGTGCTTATGTAACACTGGCACTGTGACGATTATGGGGTATTGTTAAATGTGCAAAGAATGTAACTAGGGAAGAGTCACTAATCAGAAAATTGAGTACGTCATGTCTGTTGTATAGAAATACTAGTTTGCTAACATTAGCCACCATAAGCTACTGTTCATACCAGACCAAGTAAGGCTGTAGCAGAAAAACTCCAGCGTGTACCAGCTGAGAAAGTGTTTTACTGCTTAAGAAATAAACATGTAATTTGTAAGAACACTGTGTTGTTTCTTCTTTTAAAAGTGACATAGTCTCACTTTAAGAGACAACATAATTAGCTAACATACAGTGACATTTTGTGTCCAGCACTATGGTCTCACATTCTCAGATACACTGATACACAAACACACAAAATAAGACGTATGCTTAAAGCAGCAATGGAGCATGAATTTGAGGTTTTATTTCCTAAATTCTTAAACCTCATAAAGCTTTACATTGACAACTGTTGTCCAATTTGCCTAGTAAACAATGACAATGACATTTTGTCCCTGATACTTATGAATAATCAAGACAGTACTTGATTGAGGTTTACAGTATGTTCAATAGACACATCTATTACAATGTTAGACTAGTTTTAGATTGTGCTTGATAATTCACACCTGATTTCAGAAAACATCTTTATTTTACTTTTTCAAAGATTTTAACACTATTGAGCATCATTTTCCTTGTCATTCACATGGGATGTCTGGCTTTGGATATTTCCTTTGTAATGCAATAAAAACACTGTATAGTAATCCCATTTGTAATTGAATATATTAAGTCAAGTGATCTGCATTGCGGGTTGAGCCCTTGTTGTTAGTCCATTGAATCTGTTGTTTTTAAAGGACAGCTCTCAGATTCTACTAGCTATCAAAGTAATTGAAGAATTGTTCACTAAAGCCTCTGGTCTTCGCTTAAATCCTATTAATCCCCACACTAATCAGGACCTTAAAAAGTCTTGCTACAGTCCAAACACTCCTTCAACCAACTGTCATTGTTGAGACACTTTGGTTTATGCTGCTTCCAGTTTATTTGTATTATCCGCCTGGCTGACAGGCAAGCCAGCGTGATAATCCACAGTTTTAGAGGAACAATAGTATATTTACAACAAGTAAACAAAGAAATCGACACAATTTTCATGTTTCAAGTCATACATAGGGTTTTCTTTTTCTGTAGAAGAATATGATTCAGAAACTAAATCATTTCACATCTACAGAATATTGAATGTCCTCTTTGTCAAAAGGATTACATAGTGCTCATTTAAAGCCATCGCCTGTGTGAATACATCACTCAGGTTCAACTGTTTGCCCAGGGAGGTCACTGGCCTTTTTAGCAGCATAAACCGACAGGACACTTACCCTCAAACTAAACTGACCCCGAGTTCCAACCTAGCCCAGTTCTGTTTAATAAGAGCATGTGCATCTCTGCCAAGGTACACAGTGTTCCATCCTACCCAAGTGACACGCTGCCACAACTACAACTAGCTGGGGGACAGAACATCTGAATGTCAGGGTACCTGACACAACTGAAGAAGTGCTGCTGGTTTCATTTGACTTAACTCCTTTTGTTAGAGTCCATGATTAGTTTCCACCAAGGATAAGAAAGATAGTTTTCTCTTGAAAGGGAAACGTGTAGGTGAGTTGCTCATTTTATAGCTGACTCATAATATGTCTGACTTACTTGTGACTTCAATGTCATAATCAGAGTGGGATTTCAATTTTGACATGACACTAATTATTCTGGTTTTAGACATCTGAAATGCGCTTTCTTTCTACTTTTGCAAGTTGAGTCAACATGCCGAGTGGATCAGTGAAATTACAAAGCATTAAAAAACTGGGACAGGAAAACCACAGCTATGAGTGTTCAGAAGAAGGTAATGCATTTTCTAATCATTTTCTACACAGTGGAGATGCTTTATTTAACAAAAATGCTCAACATAATAAATAAAATGGAGATCGTTAATTTAATTCTATTTGTATTACAAATATATAGACACAAGTTTTAGCTACAGATGTAAATTATAAAAGAAAGTTGAATTCCTGTTCTATTCTTATGTTGCAGAACCAGTTAGCTCCTATATGTAAGTATAGTATTTTATGGAGTGTTTTTTATGTCACAATGTATGTATTTTTAGAAGATAATCTTGGATATTGTTTTAAGGTCTATATATGACAGATCTTATAAGGAATACTCATTATATTTGTAGAAAATGAGGTCAATGACATTGGCCATGTGTACTTGTATGTATGTGTATAGGTGTGTATGTAGGCAGGCCTATGTAGATGTGTTTATTATGCCTCAGGTGAGACCACATTTTCAAATCTATTACACTATATCAACATCACTGCTACTGTGGCCCTGAGAGCTCAACACACTGCAGCTGCAAGAAAACACAAGAAAACAAAGGCTCTTCCGCAGTTTGACAACATGTGTGTTCTGTATTTTGACTTTGTTTCATGTCTTAATCCTGAGCAGCAGAAATTCATGATGCATCCAGCATTCATTTATGCCTTTCTCAAGCATGTGTTTTGCACCGTTAAAGATACGTCTATAAATTAAGCAAAATTTAATTTATATTTTCTAATTTATACATTCTGAGTGGAGGGAAACTTTAAGATAAAGTGTTACCCAGAAGATATGTGTAGCAGCTCACACTGTGTTTTCTTCCATGCAGGACCATGACAACTTCCAAGGACAATGAGAAGTGAGTGAATAAGAGCAATAGAGGCCCTGGATACTTTGTCACATTCACTATATAACAACTGACTGGCCTTCTATTCCCAACAGAGGCTCAGAAAATGCAGAGCAACCAGCGATAAGGGTTGGCTTCTTTCAGCTGGTAAAACACCCTCCTACTTTTCATTCTTCACTATGTAACACTTGCCCTCTTCCTTCATTTCTACGTGAGATGTGTCCACCTCATGCAAGTGTTTTTTTTTGTGCTTAAATGTTTTTCCAGTTCCGTTTTGCCACATGCAGCGAGGTGCTGATGATGGTGATGGGCAGTACGTGTGCGGTGCTGCACGGCTCGGCCCAGCCCCTCATGCTGCTGGTGTTTGGCCTGCTCACCGACACCTTCATCGAGTACGACATCGAGCTCAACGAGCTGCGAGACGACAAGAAGGAGTGTGTGAACAACACTATCCAGTGGAAGAGGAACTACACTGCAGGCCTGTACGACCTGATCACACCGCTGAACCAGTCAAACTCGAGCTTCATGAACAATTCAACATGGGAGATGCTCACACCGCTGAAGGGCAGGTCGTGTGGGTAAGTGGGTTGTGAGAAATGCATGAGGCGAGCTTTTTTCAACATCACATATAGTGTCAGATGTGATGTAAACGTTTTAGACCTGTGTTTAAGTGTGTATGTAGCTGTGTAGTCCTCATAAATGATTTATTTACCATATTTGTGCTATCTCTCAGGCTTCTCGACATTGAATATGAAATGACCAAATTTGCCTTCTATTATGTTGGAATTGGAGCAGCTGTATTCTTGCTGGGATACTTTCAGGTTGGTCTGAAGTGTCATTGTTTTTATACAAAGAGACACGATTTGATCCTATCAAAAGTGAAATCCTGAGGGAAATTGTGCTACATTTGAAATCCTCCTCCTGCTGCCTTGATATTCTGCTACCAGCTTTTGTTTATGTTGTTAATTACGTGGCATCAGATCTTTAAAAATAGTCTACTCTTCTCTTCTCTCAGGGTATTTCTCACAGGACCTAAAAACTGCAGTTATTAGGCATTTCTTAACAATCTAGACACCTCACCAGTGAACAATTACAGGGCAAACTCAAACCTCCCATTTATGAGCCGAATCACTGAAAACAAAACAAGCTTCTTGGCCATGAACAATTGTTTAGTTTTTTCCCAGTCAAGATTACCACCACACCACAGCACTGAGACAGCTCTTGTTAAGGTGCTAAATTACTTTAACTTAAATGCAGACAGTTCATTCAACACGGTCGACCATAACCATACTAGAAGGGAAAACTGGATGGGACTTTCTGACACATTCATGAACCACATTGGCCCATGTTGAAATGCAGACTTTCAAAACCCAAGCCAAGACTCTGGTGACCTCACTATGACAGCATCAGGGTTATTTTCTCAGACTTGACAAAGCCTCTCCAAAGCCACACAAGACACAAGACAATACCCACCTGTTTCCTGAGGCTGAGTTGTACTCATGTCAAATCAGCTGAAGTTCATAATGTAGAATAGGAAGTGAGAGGCCCTGATGCCACCCTGCTGCTCTGCTTGCTTTTATATCTAACAATGAATAAATCTGAGCACAACCTCTCTTTTTCAACTGATAGATCTCCCTGTGGGTGACGTCTGCTGCCAGGCAGATTCAGCTCATCAGGAAAATGTACTTCAGCAAAGTGATGAGGATGGAGATCGGCTGGTTCGACTGCACCTCTGTAGGGGAGCTCAACACCCGCATGTCAGAGTGAGTGGGACAATGTGTAAAGCGCTTTGGGAACCATTAAGGTTGAAAAAGTGCTATATAAGTAAAGTTCTTTTACCATTTACATTTATATTACAGTGATATCAACAAGATCAACGATGCCATTGCGGATCAAGTGGCCATTTTTTTGCAGCGCTTCACCACCTTTGTGTGTGGTTTCTGCATTGGCTTTGTGAAAGGATGGAAGTTAACACTAGTCATTGTCGCAGCAAGCCCACTGATCGGTATTGGAGCTGGTCTTATGGCTCTGGTGAGACTTGATTTGATTTCTCTTGACTTGACTTATTGACTTAACTTCTCTTGCCTTTACCTGATTTCTCTTCTGTTCTCTATCAACTCTGCATTGCTCCGGTCCTGTAGTTTGTGGCTAAGCTAACAGGGATGGAGCTGCAGGCCTACGCCAAAGCTGGAGCTGTAGCTGACGAGGTTCTCTCCTCCATCAGGACTGTGGCTGCTTTTGGTGGGGAGAAAAAAGAAGTGCAGAGGTACAATCTGCCAAATTAAAGTTGATTATTGACTTTTTCCTGTACAAGTGTAGCTGAGGTGAGCTCCTCTCCTCTCCAGGTATGACAGGAACTTGATCTCAGCGCAGCACTGGGGCATCAGGAAGGGTCTGATCATTGGGTTTTTCACTGGATATATGTGGCTGATCATCTTTCTGTGCTACGGTCTGGCCTTCTGGTATGGCTCCAGCCTGGTGGTGGACACTGAGGAGTACACACCAGGAACACTACTGCAGGTATCACATTCATAATATAGACACAATATAAATTGATGGGATTTTTCAGTTCATTTGCAGCTAAATTAACTGACCTCTTTCCAGGTGTTCTTTGGTGTTTTGATAGCAGCCATGAATTTGGGGCAGGCCTCCCCATGTCTGGAGGCATTTGCTGCAGGCCGTGGAGCTGCAACCATCATCTTTGAGACTATTGACAGAGTGAGAATGCTTGATTGCAACATATTGACTGTATTTTTACAGGAAACCATTGCCTCAAATTAACAGATCTAATTTTATAAATGTTTCACTGCCAGGAGCCGGAGATTGACTGTTTATCTGAGGCTGGATATAAGCTTGACAAGGTCAAAGGAGATATTGAGTTTCACAATGTCACCTTCTACTACCCCTCCAGACCTGAAGTCAAGGTACTTTTGGGCTGCTACATTCACTAGTATATATACTGAGGGTAGAATTTGATTTCAGAAATGTTCAGTGTTATCTTCCTCACAGTGTCATGTGATCTCTACTCAGATCCTGAACCAGCTTAGTGTTGCAGTGAAGTCCGGGGAGACCACAGCCTTTGTCGGTCCAAGTGGAGCTGGGAAGAGTACTGCTATTCAGCTCATCCAGCGCTTCTATGACCCTAAAGAGGGCATGGTAGGTATGACGGCTGGGACACACGTTCTCATGTTCTCAAAATAATCATGTGACACTCATGTAATACACTGTTATTCTTCTATCAGTGGTCTCTTTTGTCAACTCCTGAGAGTGACGATTCCCTCGACACACTGTAGCTGCCGCCTCCTTCCTTTTAAGCTCCTTTTCAAAAATAACCACTCCCTGAGGGTAATAGAAGTACATGATAATCTGTTTCATTATGCAGCCAATGGGTCCTAACAGCCTCATTTTTCACTTTTACTGGAATTAGAGTTCCTTGCACACCTCACTTTCTTATTCCTTTCAGCTTCTAGAGAAGGAAATAGCCTCTTATAGCACAATGAAGGTTATGCACAAGACTAACAACCATTTGAAATTAGCATTGTTGCAAAAAAATCACATTATAGCAGCAAAGTACTATAATAGCATCATCCATCAATTTTAGCAAACCCAGCTGATCTCTGTGCCCTCCATCTCAGGTGACCCTTGATGGTCATGACATCAGAGGACTGAACATCCAATGGCTTCGCTCGCTGATTGGCATTGTGGAGCAGGAGCCTGTGCTGTTTGCCACCACCATCGCTGAGAATATACGCTACGGTCGACCTGGCGTCTCCATGGAAGACATCATCACTGCTACGAAGGAGGCCAACGCCTACAACTTCATCATGGACCTGCCACAGGTGAAGTGGGACAGAGGATCTGGCAAATCCAGTTTCAGGATTTATGTGCAAAAAAAAAGTAAACGCACAAATTTAAAGTAGTTTTAACAACCAATATGCCTAATAACTTCCCCTGTTCCCCGTCATTCTAAATCTGACAGACATTCGACACCTTGGTCGGGGAGGGTGGAGGTCAGATGAGCGGTGGTCAGAAGCAGCGTATTGCCATCGCTCGAGCGCTGGTAAGGAATCCTCGTATCCTGCTGCTGGACATGGCAACCTCTGCTCTTGACAACGAGAGCGAGGCCGTAGTTCAAGGAGCTTTGGATAAAGTAAGTCTTACAGGTCTCTGTTTTTATGTCAGATTTTGATCATGTTTGGTTGAATGGTGCAGCCTGGTGCAATAATCCTGCAATGCTTTCTTCAGCACAAGAAGGCCACATTTTTCTCTCCTGCTCAGTGTCTTTTTTTTCCTGAGGAGAGGATGACCCCACAATAAGCTCAGATCCAGATGTTTTGATCACATACACATTCAAGTGAATGGGAAAGTGTGTCCCAACTTTTGACTGGTACTGTAGGTCCTGAACACAAGTATCAGATAGAGGCTTAAATGTACATGCAGCACTTTGTGACAATCTGCAATCCACAAGTTATAGGCACACCTGAGTTATCACAATGCAACAGTTGAATGTGTAAGATCGGTGGAGTTTCCCTTTAAAGATGGCGCTCTAGAAGTCAGAGCTGTAAAGAAATACATTATAAAGACAATGGATAATATACAAACATAAAACAAGATAATTCCATTAATAGGAGGAAAAAAAAGAATGCAAAGAGTGCAAAATATTGACAAAATGTCAAATCAAACTGAATTTGTTTTGGGGTGTAAAGCTTTGGGGAGATGTTCTTAAAGATTTTTTTTTTTGGATGGGAAAAAAGTCAGGATAGTTAAGCTGTCAAGAGTGGTTTGTTTAGTTCCCAGCAGAAATGATGCACCGTCTTTCCTAATAGGTACGCATGGGTCGCACCACCATCTCTATCGCTCACCGGCTGTCCACCATAAAGAACGCTGATGTGATTGTTGGCTTCGAGCACGGCCGAGCTGTGGAGAGGGGAAAGCACAACGAACTGCTGGAGAGGAAAGGAGTCTACTTCACTCTCGTGACCCTACAGAGCCAAGGAGACAAGGCTCTGAATGAGAAGGCTCGGCAAAGTAAGTCTAACTTCACGATCTTCTTCATTCCACTAAATCTTTGGTCTCAAAAACACATTTATCCACGTGAGAAAACTATAAGGATCTACTGATCGTGATTATCCCTCTTCATTGGATCTCTTGCGTTAGTGGCTGACAAGGAAGAAGAGTCAGAGAGGCGAAGTCTATCCAGAGCAGGCAGCTACCGTGCCAGTTTGAGGTAAACACATGTCCCAATCACCTCCTGCACCTTATCACTTCATTTGCATACTTGTGTATAATATCCATTACGTGGTCCTGACTGAGCATCTAAATAGAATTATTAAAGAAGTCATTTTGTAGCTGAAATTGACTTGTGTCGTGGCAGAAACTGTTACCTTCATTTACTTAATTACCCTCTTACATTTACTTTGACATTTGGAGCATTTAGCTGGCACTATCATCCGGACCCCACAAAGGGTGCAACAACAGAGGAGGCTTGAGGTCCTCTATCACCACCATTACAAGCAACCAGTAATTAGTGCAAGAAGAGGAACAGCTGCGTCAACACAGTCGAGTAGCTACAATATATTCCAGAGTCCTTAGAATATTCATGTGCATGAAGTGATGGTTATACATCAGCTCAGAAACCAAGCGTTTTATTTTCGCAGAGCCTCGATCCGCCAGCGGTCCCGATCTCAGCTGTCCAATCTGATCCCAGAGTCCTCTGTTCCCATCGCTGGAGAGCTCGGCCCCAGAGCCTACGCTGTGTCACAGGCAGACAAATCCAAGGTGTGTGTTTGTGTGCATCCAACGTGATGTGTGGGCGGCTGAAGCAGGTCGACAATAATTGCATACCGTTGGAGGATAAAACCACTTGTTTGAAAAATTCTTGGTAATGTATTTGTTTTTTCTGTATCAATCCTGAGATAATATACACTGTTAATACTTTTTACTGCATATGCTTTTTGTATTTGTGTGAATGCTCAGAACGCCGTCCCAGAGGAGGAGGAGGACGAATTTGTGGAGCCTGCTCCAGTTGCCAGGATCCTGAAGTACAACATACCTGAGTGGCCCTATATGCTTTTTGGATCCATTGGGGCAGCCATAAACGGAGGAGTCAACCCTGTCTACTCTCTTCTGTTCAGTCAAATCTTGGCGGTGAGGTTCAAGTTGTGATCAGATTTTCTAAAATACACAAATCCGGCTAATTTCAAAAGCCTACATACAAACTCTACATATAGTGGATCTAAAGAGTCATTTTGATCTCAGATATATAATCTTATCAACTCTAACTAAGCTTGGCGTACTGCGATATCAGTAAATAAATGTATATGCACACTACTGCAACTCGCTCCTGGCCGGTCTCCCAGCCTGTGCAAGCCGTCCCTTCCAGAAGATCCAGAATGCAGCAGCACGTCTGATCTTCAATGTACCGAGGTACACCCACGTCACCCCTCTCTTCATCTCCCATTCAAGACTTTTCTCCTGTCTGGCCCCCCAGTGGTGGAACCATCTCCCCACATCCGTCAGAGAAACAACCTGTCTGGCCACTTTCAAGAAAAGACTAAAGACTCATTTGTTCCGGGAATACAACAGCACTTGTTTCTATAAAGTATAGCATATTGTATGTTATTATAGTGGAATTGTATTTTAGTTCAAATGTATTGTATTTTGATAATGTACAAAAATAATCAGTTCTTAGATTTAAATGCTCTTTTTGATTCTGCCACTGGCAGCGATGTACTTACTTATAGCATTATAGCCCTTACAAGTTTGATGAGACATCTTGTTGTTTGCAATCATGGTTCTATGCACTTTATGTAAAGCTCTTATTTGGAAGTCGCTTTGGATAAAAGCGTCTGCTAAATGCCTAAATGTAAATGTAAAATGATACTTTAGGAATCTATTCTCCCACCCCCAACATGAAGAAAATTGACCACACATCGAATGACTCATTAATTAACTAACGCTTAACAGTTTGAGTTGTTGAGATTTGAATACTGTGTAAGAGCCTGCCCACGCTTCATCAAGAAAACAATCAAGATTAAGAAACAACTCTTTGCTTGACTTGGCTACTACATTATTTTGTCTTGACTGAGTGCAATTGTGAAGAATGCCGAGCCAAAGACAGTTTTGGGAAAGTACAATGCTCAACTATTAGCACACGAAGCCATTTTCTGTTTTGTGTCTATAATTAGGGAATGATATGTGGTAAAGCATCCTTCTTTTGCGAGAACACCAACCGCCTGATTTTCACATGCAAAGTCTTTCTGAGGAAATGTGCATCATTTCCAGGTTTATAAAATAAATAAACTGATTTAATTAAGCACTACCAAGCCAATTGATGAGTTTTCAGAATAACAACCTGCAAGAAGCTAAACATTTATTGGTGGTACGTAGCAGTAATTGTCACTTACAGGTGCTTTATACTGAACATATGAAAGCCTTCTCCTTCAGTTACTGTATTTAAATCCCTACAGCCATCTGAAGGCAAGCGGACAGACACATCTGCATCCACCAACTTGAAAATTAGTGGTCCACTGTGTTTACCTTGATTTAATTGCGTGCAAACAACTCCAGGACCCTGCAGACCACACAGACTGCACACATCAAACTGCTCAGGTTGGTACAGTGCTACTTTATGCAGGATCCCTTAGAAGCGCTGGACACAAGCAGCTCACAGTGAAAAACACTGACACAATTAAAGGTTTCCTCTGTTCCCATCATCACTCATTCTTGCACACACTCTCTCTCTCTCTCTCTCACTGCAAATCACTGGATCACTAGCAGGCAATATTCCCGTGCGCCGTGGCCTCCTTTTTTTTCTGGCAAAAAGTGGCACTTCATTTTCAATTCTTGAAATGCATTTTTAGCTGCTAAATAATGTGATACAGCAGAATTCTAGATGTAGTTTGTCATTGATCCAATCACATACATTGCTGAACAATCTATAAGTTTGTATTAATCATTTTTGAAGTTATTGTACACATTTTATTGACGCCCACAACAGAGTGCAACAGAGTTAAGCACAGTAGATCACTGGAAAACATACTGTGCAATTCATCTTTAAATGCTGCACCATCTGCATCTGGCAGCAGCTTTTTTGTGCCTTATTACATGAACATCTACAAAATGATTCAAACAATATTTTCCTACTTGGAGAAACTCTCTCGTTTCCTTTTAGTGAGCTATTTGCAAAATGCCTCTCTGATTGCCACAGCTGTTTAAAAGGTATGAGACCAGTAATGAGACTGGCTGAGAGGTTTAATGCCTCTGTCTCTTGGTCTGCTTTAGCTCTTAGCACACTGTTTCAAAGTTTTCATTTAACCGTCAAAAGCTTCTTCATGTTACTCCACAATATCTGGGCCTCTCAAGAGTCTTTGCTGTTTTATAAGTGCCACATTTTCTGTGTATTTAAAGGATAAGTTTGTCATTTTGGGAAATAAGCTTATTTGCTTTATTGAAAATTAAAACCACTCATCTGTACGCTAAATATGAAGCTACCACCAGCTTATCTTAGCACAAAGACTGGAAACGGCTAGCCTGACTCCAAATGTGTAAAAATACAACAACTAGCTTCTCTAAAGATCGCGCATTAACACAATATATCTTGTTTCTTTAAGTGGACTTTACAGACTATTTCTTGGGACCAGTAACTTCCGCTGGTTGACGGGTCCTCACCAGGAAATATTCCGTCTTGTGCTAAACCAAGTTAGCTGGCTGCAGCTTCATATTTAGTGCACAGCGATGAGAGTGGTATTGATCTTCTCGTCTAACTCTTGGCCAGAAAGCAAGTAATCATATTTCCAAAAGTGTCTAACTTTTGTTTTCACACCTGGCCAAAACATTCTGGTTCCCCAGTGGTCACTATTGATTCATGAGTCTCACAAAAGTCAATATTATGTCTTCACTGGACAGGTTACTCACCACACATCACCCTGCTGCTGTTAACAATTATATCGTACACTAGAGGTTGTCAATCATGGATCTGTAATAATCTGCACAATAAAGGAAACATCAAATATAAATCTGATAAACAACACAAGAGTGCACGTCTAATAAACTCAAACTGAGAGAAACTGTTGATATCCAACATTCATTGTCTTGTTTTATCTCAGAAAACATTTCTTTATTGATAGATGCAATATATTTCAGGTTGAATATTGCTCAGTTAATGGGTTGAACAGCACAACAATGTTATTATTCATAATAATTGCATAATGATAATAAATGGATACTCCTACACTACATCCTGCAGTGATACATGACAACAGTGTTCAGAGGACAAAGAATGAATAGATGACAGTGAAATAGTCATACACAAGTATGTGAGAAGTATCTCTAGTTGCCCAGAGACAAAAGAGTGAGATCTCCTGTCTCTGGGCAACTACTAACCTCCAGGCTGAGCGTCTTAGTTCCAGCAGGAAATACATGAACCACAAGTCAAGAAAAGATCTGTATCTGTTGCTGTCTGACGGTTAAGTTCCATGAACAGTGGCATCCTGCTTTAAATAAATGTGGTGAACAGCTGTCAAGTGCACAAGGTTGTATTAATGTATCTGTCATGCACACAATAAGGCTTAAACTTAAAGGGAAGTGTAGACCATAAAAACAACAGGACAAAAATCTAAACAGGAAAAGGGATGAAAATGTAATAAAGTAAATAAAAAAATTATTTAACAAATATATCAAAGAGGAAAATAATAATATAATAAATATAATATAATAAATCAATTAATGAATTAATAATAATAATAATAATAAAACAACAGAAAATAAAATGGAATAAGATGTTACCACATAAATACATAAAAATGGACCTACTTTTCGCAGAGGCAGAGGCGATCTAATGACAATCATATTGAGAATGTCCATGTTTGGAAACTAAATATATTTGACACTTTTGGAAAGAATTTGCTTCAGCGTAAAATTTGAAGAAGTCACAAGACAAATGCAGCTCACACTTGCTCATTGTCATGGAGAGTTGAGCAGTCAGGATTAGCTCGCAGAGAAGATGAGTTGCACGTATGAAATATTTAGCCATTACATGGTGTTAAAAATATCTTTTTACTCTGCTACACGTCTCACCGATCGAAACACAACATGATTCATCCAGTTGGAATAGACCGTACATTGTGCCAGCTTTTCTCATGCATATGGCAACAGCAGCTGAAGCTATTCACAGAAGCTGAAATATTTGAGATTTTTTTTTTTTTATTGTAGACATTTTCTTCTCTCCGTTTGTACAGTTCTTTTTCTCGTCTGCCGCTCTTTCTCCAGGAGGACACATGCGAGGGAAGACTGAATCTGAGAAAAACAACACAACACAAAGCCAAACTATATCTCCCTAGCCGAGCTAGCTGCCTCTGGACAGACATGGTCTCTGTCCTCTGCCTTAGACACACAATGTTAGGGCATGTGTTGTTGAGTCTGTCTGCATTTAATTCACAGCTTACTGCTTTAATAGCTACAGCCCCCTGCTTGCTGCTGAACCCAGGGGCCATTCTACCACCTGAGTCAGACTATAATAGCTTGTCCTGAGACACAGCTATTCAACTGCCTCCTACAGATGAAGCTGGATGAGCAGCCAGAAGTGTCTCGGCTGAGGCGGGGATGTTCATTTTCTCAACATGTAGCATGATGCCCCACCTCTGCATGTGTATACAGCCTAAGCAGTAACATGGACACAGTCAGTGAAACACTCACCAAATCCCTGCTCATGTCCAGAGAATACCTCTGTGTTCTCCACCTGTGAATACTAAACCAAGACCAGGCTGCAAAGCTGCACATCATCATGCAGGGCACCTTTCTGGGGCTTTCAACCAGAGCACACAGTATTATAACACTAGTGGATGCATTCATATTTTTGTGTGCGTGTGCGTAAGTGCTAAGACGAGATGAAGAGAGATATTTTTAAAAAGACTAAAGGTAATGGAGATCCTGTGAATGAGTGAAGATGAATAAAAGAAAAGGAGAGAGAGAAAAACACATGCTACTGTACAATCATGTATGTGTGCCCAGAGCCTCTTAAATCCAAGCTGTCATTTCCCTCCATGAAAAGGTTCTGTAATGTACAATCTATAAGCAGGCCATGTTTACTATGTTCAGCATTTTAGTTTAGCATGTTAGCATGCTAGCATTGGCTAAGTAGCACAAAGTACAGCTGAGGCAGAAGGGAATGTGATTAGTGTCAAAGTGTTCGACAACCCTAACCCAAAAAAGAAAAATAATAAAACCAAGTCATTAGGGTTCTCCATGAATATCTGAACTACATATTGTGCAGATTCCTCCAGTATTTCGGTATTTAAAGTATTTCAGTGGATAAGTTAAATATTTAACCTTCTGGTGGCGCTAGATGATGCAAAAAGTCAGAGGATCACCAAAGTCAGGATTCATCCTCTGGGGAATGAATAAAACACTGAATATCTAAAGAAAAGCTCAATAATTATTGATTTTATATTTTCAGTTTGATATTTCAGTCTGGACCATGGCTGCCAAACTACCAACATTTCCATCCATAGAGCCGCACATTTAGAAAGAGAAAAGTGCAAAAGCTTTATACATACTGTATGTAAATGTGTGAATACTATGTAATTCAGTTATGTGACAAAACATTTATATTGACCTGCTAAACCCAATGATGAAGCGACAGTCGTCATGTTTTTCTTAACCTGTGGCAAAAATGAATGAGCTTTAAGTATTCTGTTAATCAAACATGTTTTTATTGGAAAGAGCAATTATAAAAGAAAAATCCAGTCATTATTTTTGCACATTACTAAAATTTCAACACAATTTAACTAAAAAGTATTGGAGAGTTTTTGCATTATACTTGCACAAAGCCATAAAATGATGGGCAATATTGCTACTGGCCATTATATTTTCCATTTTAATTTCAAAACCCATCACCATTTACCTAAACAAAACAAATAAATGGAGAAACGTCTGAAAGCAAACGCACTCAACATTAAAAGGGGAATCATTTTACACTCCTGCTCATTTAATGTTAGATTGAAAGGACGGATGTGGAATACCTTATTTGGGCCAAAAAATTATGCCAAGCTTGAAAGGACATTTCCACTGTGCACAATTGTTGCATTGAGCAGTGATAATGTTAACGTTTGAAGCTATTTGCTGCTTTCAGAGGGAGGCTGTTTGAGTGTGCAGTCACATCCAAGTGTGGGCTGTAAAAAGATGGCCAGGTCTAGTGTTCTTAAAAATCAACTGGTATTGGCATTCATTTGGGGACATTTTCTTTTCTAAATGTTTTTTCCTTTTGAGGCCTCATCCAATAAAGTGGCTGTAACAGTTTCTAGCTAATTTGATGTCGTGCCACAGGGCCACAACTTCATGTTCATTTTGTAATTTATCTTCTTGTATACTGAAACCCCTGAACCTGGTCGATCCATTTTCAATTTGCTCCATTCCTTGCACTGAGATAATCAGTGAGCAGACAGAATATCTACTGAATGAATAATTGAACCCTGGTGAGCCGTTTTGACAACTAACTAACGGTGATAGTGTAAAACAAAACCCATGACTGGAAGATTTGCCCATGAACACTGGACTAAATGCTCCTTTAGGTTTTGTTAAGTGAGAACCAGCTGCTGTGTGCAACATATTCATATTCAGACCTTATAGCTAAACATTAAAAAAGCTTGTTGTCAGTACAAACCAAAATGAACCATATTGGGAAGATGCGGACCTCTCACCCCCATCAGTAGAACAAGAACATGAAATGGATCGTGGTCATGCCAAATGCATTATAGTTCAGATTAATCCTGAGGTTTTTCCACTTGGGAGCAGCGGAACGCAGATATCCAATAATCCACCTTTTAAATTGATATGGCAAACTTAGCTCATAACAGTTGATTTGCATGCAGATATAGAGCTACGTTAGCATTTATTTGGCGCTATGTTCCTGGCCATTCCTGGTGAATGCAAGTCCAATATTTGACTCTCCCCTTAGCTTTATTTTTGTTCTACACCACCTCCTGAGAAAAGGTTCCTGGCTGTTTAGCGGCTAAATGCTCTACTGTGTTCACCAGCTAATGCTAACTTAGCCTGTCTGCTGCTCGGTGCTAGGAAGGGAGCATACTGAAGACTTATAGCTGAAAACAGCTTCCAACTAAACCTCCAAACAGCTGAGGCAACAGCAGAGTTGGGTGATAATTCTCTGTGGGATTGTCACTACCAGCGACCCCTCTCACATTACACATCATTTGATCCACTGTTATCATAAAAACATGTTGTAGTTGCTTTAAGCAACTAAAACTACTTTGGTAAGGTTAGGAAAAGGTTGCTATAGTGGTAGAAAGAAATGTTGCAAGAAGAGGGAACAATTCATGCAGTCTAACTGTAGAAAATATATAAATTACTTTATTGGCAGGAGTCAAGTTGTGAGTTTATGCAGGCGGTTCACTCCACCAACAGCACAACTTGTTTTTTTTTCTGCCTTCATTAAATTTAAACTTTCCAAGAGTTGCGAATCTATCAGTAATGCTGACACCTCAACTTTGAGTGCCGGTACTATAGCAACAGCCTGAAGTGTTTATAGATAAGCAGCAGCCTTCAGAATAGCATGCACAAAATTTACTGAGGACTTGTACAGTATAACAATATAACATTTCAACTAAATGTTAAGGTTTATTCATGTATGGGAAAGAACTAACCTGGCTAATGCATGAGATCTTTCTACGTCATGAGATACAAGCACAGGTGGATTTTTAAGATGCTGCTCTTGGTGAATAGTGATAAGCAGCACACTGGGAGCAGAGCAATGAATCCTGCACTAGAGGCAGAACAAATTTAGAGGTCCATTGTTAAACTCTGGGGGGAGATATTGATTTTCGCTGTGTGTTAAGTCAAGCATCAACACTTTGGGACTAATAGCAGCCAGGGCAGGCTCATAAATAGCATGCCTTCATCCTCACCTATTTATAATCCAATTAGATGATGGTCATCTGAAGTTCAGTGCAGGCCTAGGACCTAATTATTAGTGTAGCTACTTTGTTTGATCCACTCACATGCATACTAAGGGACCACACAATAAAAAAAAGAGTATTTTAAAAAGAAAATCTGACTTGCACCACAATTATCCTGATGCTCTGAACCCAACTTCCCCCCCTCTGGATAAAACAACTTTTAAAAAGTCTATTTAATAACAATACAAGTGCGTTTATTCCTTTTGTTTGTCCTGTTGCCTGTACATGAGTGAATTCATGAGATGTTTAATACCCACTGAGCTGATGCAATAAAAGACATGGGTTTTTAGAAACAAAAAGGGTTATTTTTCTTTGGTTTGAATGAACTCATATGAAGTTACAACAACAACAACAACAACAACAGTATTTCAACAAGTTGCATCAGCAAAAGAGACAATTCAGAGTTCAAAGTCAAGTCCTAAAATTGAACAAGTAGGTGCCTTTCTTGGTCTAGCAGTTGTCATTTCAGTTTAGATCAAATGTGACACACAGTATGCAGTGAAGAAGTGAGGCAAGTATATTTCCAGGATTGGACATAACTGCAGGCATAAAGCTCCATTTGCAAAGTTCATTTTTAAGACTTCAGTCCTTGCTATCAGAGATATCAATGCTATCCTCATAACTTAACATGACAGGATGAAGGCTTGACAGGGGAAAAAACGAACACAATTTCACTTTCAAGTTCGATGTCTGTCTGTAAATCCTGCATGTTTGTCTGTATACAAATGGACTTAAGTATTTGTGTAATCAGTGTTTGCTGTACCTGTCCCCAGGTCGGTGTGCTCCTGAGACATGTGCTGGCTCTGGTGGACCCATTCACCGTTGCACTTGAAGAAGATCTGAAGAGCAGGACGAGCTTGACACCGGAGCTTGATGGGGTTACTCTTGACGATGTAAGCATCGACGGGCTCTTCCAGGAAGAGGGGCAGCGTCCCAGACTGGCCATGCTGCAGGGCTTCACCTCGAGGACCTAAGGAACAAAATGAGAATAAAATGAAACTCCGACTCAAACAGAATGACTGAACACAGTGGAATAGAATAATTCATTATTAACGGACTCAAACCATTTCAGATTGCACAAAACTTGATCACTCTCTGCCTCCCATCTAGCCTCCACTATCCCTCACATGCTGGTAGCCATTACTCCTTACAGCGACCTCAAACAAATCACTTTGGAACACAATGTGAGGAATAACACCACATCATCACTCCAGTCCATTCTCCACCACAGCATCACAATATGTTAAATTACAGGAGGACTGACAGTGTTTAATATTTTAAGCATGGACAATGATACAGGGTATTATGTGGAAAACTACACCACGCGTTATTTTGCTATCCTTAAAGAGCCCCACTGTTTAATTTTTAATTATTTACGTCAGAGTTTCATTTGACTTTATTGATGGGTGAGGTGTTTTAGCTCATCTGGAAAATGTGAGGCAAAAGATGAAGAGTTGTCTCAGCTGCACTGTTACTTCTATACATGTTGTGTTTTTCTTCTCTGTATGGGGAACGAATATTAACAACAAAAATACAGTTTTGTTGGATGGTGGGAAATCCTGATTGGATGTCAGTTTTCAGGGGGAGACTCTGTGGGACAAGACCTGCAACATGTGGCAGTTTTGAATCACCATGCAGTCCACAACTGTGTGAAAGAGGTGTGACGCTGTGCAATAACCTGTTGTTCAAACTGTCAACAAACAGAATCCACCGGTGCTTTCCCCACAAACAAATAAAAAAAATTAAATTAAAAAGTAGAATAAATTACTGGAAGATCATCCTGATGTTGATCCAGCAGATCGACAGTTGTCCCATGAAGACATCTTTGATCTCTGCGATGTTGGTGTTCATTAAAGACATTTAATTCAGTTGAGGAATTCACCGACAACACAGACACTGGCAACACATTAACAGGCATTACTCCCTTCTTCTTCCCCTGCCCTTCTGAGGTGTCTTCCCGTCAGCGCGCGTTTTGCTACTTCTTAGGCCCCGCAAGTGTAATTACACTCTGACTAATCCCCTAGTTTGCTGGAACCTCTTTCATGCAAGTTTGAAGGGTTTAGTGAGGCAAACCGTCCCGCATCCACCCTTCCCGATCCACAGTGCATGTTTCTCCACAGTGATGGGTGTACCTCCAAAAAACCCCCATCAGGATTAACGAACCCATTCTCTCTTTCTCTCTCCCTCTCTTCAACTAATCTAATCCTCCTACCTTTCCTGCTGGATGTCTCCTGATTGAGGGGGATAGATAAAAGACTCTGTGTGATTCCCTGGTTGTGAAAATCACAGCACTTGCTCAGTCTTCCTCCCTGTGCGATGCACGTTCACATTCTCTCCTTCATTCCTGGAACTGAGGCTGAACAAAGAGACATGCTTTTAATTTCAAAATGACTAGCCCCAGGCAAGCTTTTCTTGTACAGAGTGCTCCAATTTGTTTTGCGCACGGAGCATTGACATGGTGTGTTTGTGTTTGGATAGATGGGAAACATAGACGTGAGTGCGCATCCAGGCGATGATAGATGGGAACATGAATACACAAACACACAGCTGTCAAATGAAGCCACATCTCTCCAAGTAATGGCTCATTTGTTAATAGGTATTATACTAAAACATGACAGGTTAATGCCACTGCAACCTACACCTCAAACATAAACATCAGCAGCAGAGGTTAAGTAAAGAATTACAGGCTTTATTTCAAAAATCAGTTGTCCATTTTTTATTTAGCAGGTGGGATTGTATTGCAGCAGCCAAATTAGGCCAGACACAGGAAAAGAACTCTGGGGTGATTTAACCTCAGGCTGGTGGTAGGACATGTGACTCCAGGGGGGGACACACAAGCACTTAACTGTCTCTGGGAACATCATAGCGCTATCGTTGCTCTTGGTGGCTGAATATAGATCACAAAGTACTAGATCAAGCGAGGACCATACGATGCCCCTCCGGCGCTGCACCTTGTAGTTAGTGCAGACATGGCAATGAGATAACTCGTGCTGTTATCATGTGAGACGCGGCTGCAGCATGTGATGGTGTTGATGGTGCTGTGGGGCTTCTGTTGGCCGTTCTAACAATCTCCACTCCTTCACAGCTTGTGGCCGGTGCAGGTCTGTTATTGGTTAATCTGCATGTTCCCATGCCAAAGACCAATATCTCCTAAATATGCTTCGTCGCCGTCATTCAGGAGACCGCTGTGCCCTGTGCTTCACAGTTTTCGCAGTCATCTACAACCAATGCTTTCAGCCCGGCAATAACACACACGGGGCACAGATACATTTAGCCCAGTCTGAGAGGAAAACAAGATATCACAGGGCTGAGTGATGGCTCTATCAGACATCCTCTCTATTTCTTTCTTTTTCTCTCTCTGCCGCTCTGTCTGTCTCGCACACAAACAATCTTCTGCAGACACAGTCTGCTAATACTGCGTCAGCTGTGATGCAACCTGCAAGGGACCTCGCAAACGTTTTAATTTCCTCAAGTACAGCAAACACTCATGCAAAATTAAAAGCAACGAGTAAGCTGGATCTCTTATGTCAGTTCAATAAATTCATAGCTTTTAGTGAAAATCTAAGACACATGAGGGGGAAAGAGCCATTTGATGACTGGACTAATGACACTCAGTGATTTGGGAGAGACTGAAGGCAGCAGCCAGGCTGACTTCATATCCTGGCAGACAAACTACTAGACCTGTTTCCATCTCAAACCCAAGCTGATCCTCTGAATAGCGGATTCCTTGACGCAAAAACTGCACACAATCAGCGTCAACAGAAAGTACTCTGGTCACTTTTACAGAAAAACTGCTCCCCAACAGGCGTGTGTCCTCTCCCTGCTGCTTTTTGTTCTGTATACAAGGAACCGGTGGGGGAGTGTGTATACCAAACCTCCCATGTCATCAAATTTGCAGTGGACATGGACCTTCTTTCCATACCTTCCTGCTCAGACTCAAGATCACAGCAAGGAACTGACAGAGTTCATCCTGGATCACAATAATACAAAAACAAACATGCTGGTGCATACAGTCAGTGTCGGTGAAGAAAGAGCACAACACAACAGATTCTTGGGTACTGGCTTTCATAATGAGGTTGTTGTCAACATTAATATTTACCAGTTAAAGTCCCTGTGGATGAGCAGGAACATTGTCACAACATCCTCTAACCTTTTCGCTGTCAGCGCCATGAACTTTTCATTCACCTGCTGGTTCCCATCAAAAACCCAGAAGCACCTTCAGAGCATTGTTACATCTGCTCACCCAGCAACAGGCTGCCACCAATAAAGCTCCACAGAAGACAAACAGGTCAAAAAACCATCACCAACCCGGACAACACATTCCACATCCTGCACAAAGTCTTGCTCGGATTCAGAACCGACTGCAGGTGGATCCTCTTTGTTAACAAGGCTGTTGCCTTCGGAAGTAATTGTTAAACCTCTTTAACACGCAAACATCTTGTTTGCACAAATGTGATACTGAACACAAGTTCAATCTGATGTCTTTTTGACTATTTGTCCTGTGTTAATATGGGTCATTGTTCTTCGTGCAAGACGTGGTTCATGACTGCAGCTTCATGTCACTCTGGGCTCAGAAGGTTGTCATGGTTCAACATCATTAGTATGGAGACTGTCCTCCCCCAAAATATACCTGTATAGGTATAGGGCCAAACTGTGACCAACCTGTTCAAAAGGTTAACCATGTGTTGTTACCATGACGACGACGGTCCAGTACATATATATATATATACATACATATATATGCTGTTTTTGGAGCCACGGACAAACGTTTCTTTCCGTTGTTTAGGTTGGAGGACTTTTTCAAATGGGTTGTTGGTTGTGGGGTGTTGCAGGACTTTAGGATTTGTTTAATTCATTTGGTTACTTTTTGAAGTGTCTCAGCAAATGGCACTTTCTGATCATGTTAAGAACTGAGAGGGGATCAATGCCCCTACCTGCTTGAATCTATACTAACCTACCTGTTGCTGCAATAGTAAGCTGAGTTCCTCCCTGCAAAGTCTTTCCCCCGCACTGAACCCTGGCTGTTGGCAGATTTGGATAAACAGATCAGATTTTTCTTGTGTTGATACACTCACACAAAACATGTTTGCTTCAGTTTGAAATGAAGTTATAATGGATATAAATGACCTTGCACTTTTCAGTAACCTCCAACACCGCCAATCTCTACACTGTGCTGGTTTTTAATGCACGTTTTCTTATTTGTGTCCTTTTTTGGCATGCCATTTCAGTTGCTCTTCATGAATAATGTGCTGAACCATAGTGAATTCAAATACCCACAATGGCACATGGGTGATCTTTGAGTTCAATCCTCCAACAGGTGTGAGGCACCAAACACTACTCTACTGCTAATAATGTACTAATAGTGTGCATGAGCAGAGTGCAGAGGAGACAGTGTGTGTGTGTGTGTGTTTAAAGAAAGAAAGAAACAGAGAGAATATATGGCTTTAATAAAATGTAGCTTTGCCTTAATGCGTTATTCAATAATCAGTGGCTTGAAGCCTCAAACATTTTACAGAACATCTCATTTTCAGGATTATTCTTACATGTGAGTAACTCGTCATGCTTTAATATTCGAGAAATGCTGCCGTTTTAAAATAATAACTAATCGATATCGCGCATCATGAGTTCTATTTAACTTAGCCTGAGATGTAAAAAAAACAACAACAAAAAAACCACACACATACATATATATATATATATATGTGTATGTATATATATACATATATATACATATATACACTACCGTTCAAAAGTTTGGGGTCACATTGAAATGTCCTTATTTTTGAAGGAAAAGCACTGTACTTTTCAATGAAGATGACTTTAAACTAGTCTTAACTTT